>OY757946.1:294254-484254 GCA_963585895.1 Sepioteuthis lessoniana | reverse complement strand
ATACATAAAACAAAAACATGACAAGAAGCCCAGTACTTAAATTCTGAACAAGAAAAATTGCATATCAATTAAAGGTCAGTCATTGTTGCAATTTAATATAAATATCATTTAAAAAAAAAAAAAAAAAAAAAAAAAAAAAGACAGACCTTTGATCTTTACACTGAATAGCCCACTCATGAAAATTACGATGATTTTGTTTTAATGTTAAAAGAAAGAGAAATTACAGAAATGTAATTCTTACACTGGCCATTAAGATAAAAGTAAGTCTCAGTGATTTTCTTTGTTTATTTTTAATTGAACAATTAGTTAAATCCCAAAATTACAAATCGGCCATAACTCGACACCTTCTAAAGAAATATGGCCGATGGTCGAATTGTATCTAGTTAAAGATATACTTTGAGATTCAACTGTTCAGTAATAGAAATAAATAAAATAAAATAAAAACAGGTGTAAATGACTAAAACATACTCTATATAGTGAATCAGGTTTCTTATATTTTTTTTCTGATACTGTATATGTTCATGACTGGGCGCACCCCCACCGCATACATTTTTTTTCTAGCATAAAATGATCAAGGTTTATTTTTCCAGCTGTATTTCCCATGCAGGAAAAAATGTCCCCAATAAAAGTAAATAAAATTCTAGATTTAAAACACACGATTCTATGCAGTAAAAAAACTGCAGTGAAGCGAGAAGTTTATTTTACAAAAATTCTATCCGTAACTTTAACCTTTTTGTATTTAATAGGATTTTAAAATGATATTCATCTCCAGCCTATCCGGGGTACAGAAGTGTTTGCAACGCCAAAGATTGAAGATAAAATTCTTAATTTAAAAATCAAGTCATTTTACTCTCATAAGGATTGAATTTAATCTATATTAAAGAATAAAATATAGAATAGACAATTCCCTGCATGAACAAACTAGGACTTGATTAACAGTTTTCGGACAAAATAAAGACCCCTTGTTTTTTCAAGTTTTGTTTTTAATAGGCACAAATTCACAACAGGTGTTTTTGCTTTTTTAACCGTCTAGTAAAATATGATTACAACAAAACTGACATAAGTTACCAATTTATTTTGAAAATATCAAATCCGGGATGAAGGTGGTTTAATTCTACGGATTTTTCAGTAACCGGGAAAAAGGAGCAAAATAAAAAAAAAAAATATATATATATATAAATAAAATTGAATTCATTTTTGTTCCCGACGAAAACACTGATAATTCTTGATTGCCAAAATATTGAGTCAACATCAGAAAATAAAAGGAATTATAAAATGTTTTAAAAGTTTAAAACTTGAAACTAAATTAAAATGTAAAATTTGATAATTCACAAAAAAGACGGGTTTTAAATATAAGCAACTTAACAGCGATTTTTTTCAACCCTTTCATTATTTTGGGGATATAAAAATATTTTAATAAGAAAACCAAAATTTTAAGTCTATTTTAAACTAAATTATGCCTTGTAAAAATGGAAGAGGATGAATTATCGTAAACTGTACCGAAGATAAGCTGGACTTTATCACCGTGTTAAATGTTATCTTTCTGTTGTTTTCTATTAAAATATGATAAAAATCCGTGAGGGTTTTAAATAATGTACTCTTAAAAGAACATCCGAATTATTTTAATTCATTAAAAATATTTTTTGTGTTAAATTGTGTCTAATAGTGGTTATTTTGTAATAATTTGTAAGCGATTAAATTAAGTTATTTCAGAGAATATAAAACAATAAATGAAAAGAAAAAAGAAAAAAAATCTTCTGCGAAATGATTTCTTCAATTAAATATTGTCAACCATTGTGAGATCAAATTAAACGATAACCTTTAAAAAGAAAAGAGAAAAATATTTCTTCCCTACAGAAAAACCTTTCGAAAATAGAATTTATACACAATTTGAGTATCCATTTTCCAAAAATATCAATTTACACAAAGTATATTTGAAAACTTGAAGTAAAACGTAAAGGATTTAAAACAATTTTAATTATTTTCATTCATTGATAAACGATTTGATTAGCTCGTAGCTATTGGTGTTATGAATTTCGAGATTAAGTTTTTTTATATATAGTTTTAATAAAAATTAGTATGCGTTTATCATTTTTTTATATTTTCAAATATTACATTTTTATTATATTTTTAAAAACTAAATGTATTTTCAAAAATGATTGATTTTTTTTGTTGACGTGTGAGCGGTACTTGGTTTGTCAAAATTTTAAGAGATGATAAGTTGAACCAATAATATTAATAGTTTTGTTTGACAATTAAAGCAATGAAACACACCTATTCTTGGTAATTCCTCATCAGTACTACTTGTAGACACCCCGGGCAGCTGTACACGAGAGAATATTAATAAAAATAGATAAACCCAAACATAACACATGTGACTTCGGACCGCCATATTGCTCGACTGCTCTTTTTTTGTTGTGTTTTTTTAATATCTGTCGCCGTCATCATGCTAAGACAATGTTTATATTTTCGTAAATAAAAATTTCTTTTAAACAAGAAAAAGCAAAAACAGAAAAACAAAACAAGGAATAAAATATTGAATGTATAGGAAATAAATTTGAGAATACATTTAAATCATTTTATATTATTATTTTAAGTTTTATACGAAAGTATTGCTGTTTTATAAGTTGTACTTTCAGTGTGTTGTCTGTAAGAAAAGAAAGCATGGCTTTAATCTGCCGGTGTTTGCGCTCATTAGGGAAATTGAGCCCTCGTCTTCCGATTTTAAAGCCAACCCTGATTCATTGGGCAGTTGGGGTGAGCTTTTTCCCCAGCGTGGCTTACTGTTATAATGCTCATAATAATAACAATGATACAACACCGACTATGGTCATCGATTGTGAAGATGTTACGGAAATTTCGGTGAGTCAGGAAATTTCACCTGTTTATTTTGTGGGAGGTCATCGTGTCACACTCACAGAAAAAGAAAACATTTGCTTGTTCGGTGATGTTTCGTCTTATATCGGTAAATTCAAGAAATAAAGAAAAGCTACTCCGATTTGGCGCATTACAAAAAATGTATTTTAGAAAATTGATTGAATTATTAATTTCCATTTTTTTCTACCAGGATACCTGATATCTCATATTGTTTCCAATACCAATAATTAATAATAATCACCATTGCCTTTCAGGAACAAGAATAATTATCTATGGAATGAATTATGGTTACAGAATCATGCTATCTTTAATAAATTATAATATTAGCTCCGATTATCCAAATGATACCATTACGAATACCGTGTTTGAACTTAAAAGCTTCTGATTCAACAAGTAGCGACAAAAACGTGCATGACAGCTTGAATGGCCCATGAAGCATGTATACAAGAGTTGATGAATTTCATTTATTAGATTGAGACACTTGTAGTGACTTCCAATCTAATTCGAAGGTTCAGTATTCAGATAAGAATAAATTGCGGTCATTATCTTCGTTTTATTTATTCATTTTTTAAAACTAAATATTCAGATTCAAAGAACACGTCCTCAAGTCTCTACTATTCACTCACCTTCTATTGACTTATCAATCTATCATTTTTGGTCTCAAAGAATAAATTGTTACTTGATGGCTCCTTGCTTAACACTCAGCAATATAAGGTAAGGATTAAGGGTAAAGTGAAGCAATCCAGGGAAAGGAGTAGTGTCCTTCCCTACACCTCGGTATAGTAGGTGTGGGGGGAGTATGTAATTTGGTTATTTCTGTAGATTGCTCTCTAAATTATTCCCACCACAAATACAACACAAAACATTACAATCGCGCAAAAGAAATGGAATAGAACACAACGAACATTAAATAACAACCAATTTAATATGCATATAACAGAATATGAAAAACAAAATACATGATGTGTAAATTGCCTTTTGGAAAATAAAGTTTGAAGAAGAGAATAAATTTGTTGAAAGATGTGTGTATGTTCATGTTATCAGAGTCCGTAAATAAGTCGTTCTTACTTACATTAAGTTTATAGCGGGTTTTATGATTGTGGCGACAGCGTGTCTCGTTGATGAAAGAAAGTTTGTCGGGTTTTCCTTTTGAATATAATTCTCGGCCATTTGAAAAGAGGTCATGAACTTTAGTTGAGGAAGGAAAGGAATTGGTTGGACATAATATCGGCTACTGGCTTAGTGGCTTGTGTTCGTCTGTGTCTTCGTTTGTGTGTAAGCTTGTGTCTTGTGTGTCTGGCTTCCTAACTCTGTGTTATTTATATCCTACAGGTGGATCAAAGAACCGTCCTAAAATCTTGGCGCGTAGACATTTATTGACCAATCAGATTTGTATTTTACTATTTTATTTTCGAGCCTAAATATTTTCTGTTAGTTCACTTCCGATCCTAATTTTCTAGAATGTTCTTAAGTATGTTTTTATTGCTTATTTTAAAGCTAGAAAAATTTGTATCCTATATAGGTATTAAAAACGGAGCCTTCAGGTGACCCTTAACTAAGGTTGCCAACTTTACTTACTTCTAACACAAATAACTCTATTTACTATTTATCATTTGTTTGCACACTGTTGAATGGTTTCAAGTATTGCTATGTGACACTAACAATTTAATTTAATATCAGTGAAATTGATGTACATTTGTAAGTGAATAGTTTGTAGGTAATTTTATTTTAAAAAAAGTAAATAAATAAAAATAAAGAGCTAATTTGTTTACTCACAGTTTCAAGTATTGCTATCTAACACTAAAAATTCTATCCAATAGTAATCATTTATTTACACAAAATTAAGTGGTTACAAATATTGCTACCTTACACAATTCTATTCAACTCTGTTTGTTCATTTGCACACAGTTAGATAGTTTCAAGTATTCAACACTAATAATTTTATTTGCACACAGTTAAATGGTTCTAAGTATTGCTATTCAACACCAATAATTCTATGCAATATTACGCATTTGTTAGCACAGTTAAATTGTTCCAAGTATTGCTATGTAACACTAACAATTCAATTTAACATTAGTCATTTGTTTGCACATAGTTGAGTGGTCAAACAGTTCTATTCAACCCATAGATGGGACCTTATCTGGTATTACTACTCCTGGTCAGAGTTGACCTGAGAGTAATGGCAATGAAGTGGGTACTCATTTTCTCTAAAGCCCCTGGACTGGAACATCAACATCAGATTTTTAGTGTCATAACCAGAACACTAGTTAAAGGGGGGGGGTCATGCCTCTCCACAGAGATGCAGTTAGCATATTCTACAACCCCAGCAAACTAGACTGGAGTGGACCTGGGAGTAATGACAATGAAGGGGTACTCCACATTCCCCAAAGCTCCAGGGCTCGAGCCTCAACATCAGATGGTTTAGTGCTATATCTAGGACACTGGTTGGGTGTAGGTCTTACCCCTCAACATAGATGCAGTCAGCTTATTCTACCGACTGGGCTGGTAGAAGCTCAACCACCTCATAAAATACAATGCTACCAATAAGAATTGTTATAATCCACACTTCAAAACCCTTTTTTTTATCTGCCACCAAAACAATGCCAAACACCACTTTCTGTTTTCCACGTACATTTCATCTCATCATCATCTTGTCGTGCCATCATCACGAATATCCCTGACCCTCTACGTATCTTTAAATGTCTCTAAAACAGAACATTTTATTGAACAAACATTTTGACTAAAGAATTTTGACTATATTCCTCATAAATGCACCATTACTTGACCGTTAGGTATTTGTTTGTGATCATTTCTTTTTATCATTCCACTGAAACTGCAAGTGATGCAGCATTGCCCTTGTCAGGTCAGACTTCATTTTACTTTTTCTCTTCTCTCCTGCATTACCGTATGTGAATACAACACATCTTAAGGCTGTCTTGAAGACAAGAAAAGGAAGAATTTTTATTTCTATCATACATCCTAGATGCATCAAGGTAGGTCCTCAGTGATGCACTGTCTTCATCGCCGATTTCGGGGTTTTTTGCATCATATCGGCTCCGACAGCAACCCTGGCATAACTCTGGAAGAGCCAAGCCGCCTCCTTGATCACGACATGCTACACTCGTGCCTCTACCAAAGCAATAAACATAAGGCCAGACTTTGGCCGTTCTTATAAACATCTGTCCTTCAGTAACAGCCAATGAAAAACAGGGCATTTCACACTCCTCTACTATATAATACCATCTTTACCTCGTCCGGTTTCGGCTGACTACTTCTGGATTCGGTACCGAGGTAAGATGGAATTTTTAATACTCGTCCCCGTCCATGTTTTACACTTTAACAAGACTTACACATATCCCACCCCAAATCTATCCTATACTAATACTTCCAAACTAACATGAAATAAGCCCCTACTCTAACTATTCAGTTAGTCTTTAACTCTTACCATAAACCTTTATTCGAAGCCAGAAAGAAAAAAAGGAAAAACTCCCATTTATTTGGCTCATGAAATCATTTGCTACAGATTAACTCACATTTATTTGCCTAGATCTCCCTCCCCATTTGTCAATAATCTATACTCATATTACCAATCTAATGCATATTTCACAAAAAAAAAATGTGCTACTCTATTCAACTCCTTACATTCTAACTTATTACTATTGCAAACCTATCTCCTACTCCCCACTTCCTCCCATAAACTATTTGCAATTAGGTTTCAATCAATTAACTAAAACTACTAGTGGGCGCTGGCAAATAAACTTATTAAAAACCTTAAATTAGTAGCAGACCATAACCAGCATACGAGGACAAAAAAAAACAAAACAAAAAAAAAAACGGATAATTAAATATCCATCCCCCCCCCGCAAACGCCAATAATTCTCAACCCCTCCTCCTGACATTCTGACTACCCTAATTAATATTATCTCAATATACTCTTATAATGTGTAATATGTCTCCTAATCTTAATTCTTAGGCTCCTCCATCGTCCTCTTTATTTCTTCCATAGCTCTGATCTCTTAAGCCAAATCCACTTTGACGCCTTCAGAACTGTGTTGGTAATGTCCTTCAGCGCCCTCACTCTAGTTGCCCCGACTATACCAATTTTTGTTAGGGCTCTACCCAAAGACTGTCCAGCAAAGTCCCTACAACCAACTTCTACGGGGTCATAATATATCTTCCATGACTTTTGTTGACATTGTTCGACCAGTTCTTGGTATTTGGTTCGTCTTCTCTCTCCTCTTTTTCTGTATCTTCTCTACTGCTTTTACAAAGTTGATCTGCTTCAATTTCTTTCCTGGTTGATGATTACTAGCCCTCATAGCTTTAGTCACCTCATTTGCAATTACCTTGAGTGCTTGATCGTGACACCAACAGTACCATCCATCACCCAAAGCTTTTGGGCAACTACTAAGGATATGTTGTAAAGATCCTTTCCTAGCACATAGTTGACAATTGGGGGTCTCTCTCTTCCCCCATATGTGCAGGTTCGTTGGGCTCGGTAACACATCATACACTGATTTAATGAGAAATTGAATCTCGCTAAAGTCCGGCCGCCAGCAATCTGACCATGTAATCCTTTTTTTCTCTACATCCTCCCACCTTGTCCAGGCTCCTTGCTGACTCAAACCGAACATTTTACAGTAACGCACTTCTTCTACGCCCTCATGGACTTCTTCTTGGATGAGTTGGCATCTTTCTTTGCCTTTGGCACTGTTGGTATGCGTAGAGGGGAAAAACCCCAATCCTGCTCTGCCTTTAGCTATCGACCCTAAGATAGCTTTATGCCTAAGCCTCTCCTCCACCACTTGCAACTCTCTCTTCGCACTCCACTTCCTGCCAGATCTTATCTGAATTCCTGCTGCCGCCACTTTTGGATCTTCAGACTCTGTATACTGCAGCAGTTCTCTTGACTTCGTGATTTTGAATTCTTCCACGAGACTGCTGCAGGGGAGGTGCAACGTGTTGCTGTTCCCGTAGAGAGCCGCACCACTTAAGCATCTCGGCAAACCCAGCCACCTTCTCAACCGATTATTAATTGCTCTTTCTAACGATTCCACGGTGGTAATCGGAATATCATAGACAAGGAATGGCCACAATATCCAGGGCAAAACTGCATGCTGAAAGTAAGATCTTTTTTGGTTTATTGTCAAGGCACAATCGACCAAGCAATCCAGATTTGTCGATCTTCGTCAGCCACTCCTCAAGATCTTTTATAGTCTTCTGCTTTGCAGCTGTATCCTTCAGACTACTGTTGAAAGTCTTGCCCAAGCTCTTAATAGGCTTTTCACTCGGAGTAGGAATTGTTTCTCCTGCGACTGTAAATTGGACTTTCTCCATGACCTTGCCTTTTTTTCATACTAGTGACCTGGATTTTGCTGGCTTGGAATACATTCTATCCCAGGTCATATTTCTCTCGAGACCCTTTAAGAGCCATCGACCTCCCATGACAGATGTCGTCGTCACAGTTAAATCATCCATGTAAGCCCTTATTGGTGATTGGCGGACTCCTGATGTAGACAAAGGGCCTCGGCATTCCACCTCTGCCGCATTTACAAGCATGTTCATAGTGAATGAGAATAGAACGGCAGACATAGTACACCCTGTAATGATACCCTTTTCTAGGGTCTACCACTCTGATGTTACTGTACTTAAACATGCTCTCAGCCGGAAATTCTTATAATAGTCTGCAATGAGATCGCATACTGATGGCGGTACGTGATGTCTCTTAAGGGCTTCTTCCACCAGTTTGTGTGGCATGGACCCGTAGGCGTTAGCAAGATCCAACCATAATACAGTCAAGTCCCCTTTGTTTTCCTTTGCCTCTCTCAGGAGCTGTGTCAGAACTCCTGTATGTTCAAGGCACCCTGGCATACCAGCTACCCCGCCCTTCTGGCCTGATGTATCAATGTAGCCATTACCTAGAATGAAATCTGACAAGTGCCTTGACAATAAACCAAAAAAGATCTTACTTTCAGTGTTTAATTAGGAAATTATTCGGAATTGGTCCAATGACTTCAAACCTTCCTCCTTCGGGATCCATACCCCCTCAGTGAATCTCCATTGCTCCACGATCTTGCGTCTCCTCCAAATGAGTCTCAATATCTTCCACAGAATTTGTAGAATCCCTTTACACCGCTTGTACACTATGTAAGGTACCCCACTTGGTCCTGATGCTGAGGCGGATCTTGTGGCTCTCACAACTTCTTGCATTTCCTTCCAGGTTGGCAAGCAGGTGTCATATTGGACCACTGGCGGCTTCTGATGAATTAAATGGGTGTTTATACCCATTTCTTGCTCTTTTGCCGGGACACTCATTGTATCTCGAAGATAGTTGTTAATTTCTTCCTCCGATGCCTCCAAATTCCCATTTCGCCTCTCCCCAGCAATGTTCTTGCAAAGCCGAAGGGATTAGACAGGAAATTTGCCCACTTCCTTGATCTTTCTTTCCTCCTCCTCCTGTGCCACTCTGCTCGCCGTAAAGTTTTTAATTCCCCTCTGAGTGTTCCTCAGAGCTCCTCGAGGGGTTGACGCTCTTCTATACTTGCCTTTTTATAAAGTTTCTTAAGGGATCTTATTTCTCTCCTTAAGTCTTTCATTTTATTCACTCTCCTGTTGGCAGTGTAGGGCATCCTTGGCTGCCAGGGCTCGACGCGACCAAATCTTTCTGACGCTAAGCTAGTTATTATTGTTGTCATGAAACTTAGTTGCCTCTCCATGTCCCCTTTCGTAGCTGACTGGATTATCTCACAAATGTCATTGTCGAAGTCCTGCCAGGCTCCCTTGTTGTTCGCTGGGGGCCATTTTATCTTCTTACGGAGACTCCTTGCCCAGAGTGAGAGGAACTGAGGCTTGGAGGGACTGGGCACTGTGGTATGACTCCTGTCCCTGCACCTCCTCCGTTTTACCAGGACTTGCACCTGCACATTGCTCCCGGTTACCCCCCTCCAGACATTTCATCCGGCTTTGATGTATCTTCAAGCCTCTTTGGTTCTTGCACTTCTTACCACAAATGCATCTGCTCAAAGTTGGTTGGGCATTCCTGTTCGTTTCCGTTAAATCCATCCTGTTGGGGATCTCTTCGCCCCCCCCTCGGGATCCCCTGGGGGTATTGTGCATTTAGGTTCTTCGTAGCATCTTTCTTGGTTGCTCCTCACGGAGTATGCAATTTGGGTAGCTAACCTATCTTGCCCCACTACCCGTCTTTCCGGGCTGCCACTTGTCTCTCCAACCGTCACCGGGTCTATTCCCTGGTTGCCAACTGGTCTGTTCCCAGTCGTCACTGTTGTTACCAGTGTTCATATTTCAATCATGCATCCTAGATGCATCAAGGTAGGTCCTCAGTGATGCACTGTCTTCATCGCCGATTTCGGGGTTTTTTGCATCATATCGGCTCCGACAGCAACCCTGGCATAACTCTGGAAAAGCCAAGCCGCCTCCTTGAGCGCGATGTGCTACGCTTGTGCCTCTACCAAAGCAATAAACATAAGGCCGGACTTCGGCCGTTCTTATAGACATCTGTCCTTCAGTAACAGCCAATGAAAAACAGGGCATTTCACACTCCTCTACTATATAATACCATCTTTACCTCGTCCGGTTTCGGCTGACTACTTCTGGATTCGGTACCGAGGTAAGATGGAATTTTTAATGCTCGTCCAACTTTACTCATTTACTTTTTCTTCACAATTAATCATACATGGCAGAGTATCGACCTCAAATCCAATGGATTTAAAATCCGTCTTAATTCTTATATATTTTCTTAGTCTTAAAATCTTACTTAATTTTTCATCAATTTATATTTTCCATATATGAAATCTCTTTCAGCCATCTAATCTAATAAATTTTTTCAACTTAACTCAGCTGCTCTTCGTTTTTACTTTTTCAATGTAACATTCAACTGTTAGACTCAAAACACCAAGGAAGGAGTTCCCATCGTGTAGGGCTAATGTGCTAAACTGTGATATCGACAGGATAGTAAGCAAATTTGAACTCCTGTCAGCTATTATGTTCACTTTCAGACAAATAAACTTCGGAAAGGTATGAACCCTTTTATCTCCCCTCCCCATAAGATATGTGTTAAATAGTTTTGATACTGTCGTACGAGGACGGCTTTGGCTTTAAATAACTCACAAAGGTTGATGTACCTTGAAACAAAGAAACTAAACCAAATCAAAGTACCAAACTATACAAATATATAAATTTACACACACACACACACACACACACACACACACACACACACACACACACACACACACACACACACACTCACACATACATTATAGATGATTTATGAATTTTTGCAATTTGTTTCCTTCATTTTTATCTTTAGAACTTAAATCATTTGTTTTTGGAATCAACATATTGAAGGACAGAGGGACACTGCAAACTATTTGTTACTTGTAATTCACCAAGTAGCTTCTTATTTCTTGAATTTGCCAATATAAGGTATAAAACCAAAACAGATTTACTTTAACTGAAATTTGAGACCCCCCAACAAGTGTCAATAAAAAATTATTACTTGTCTGAAGAGATGGTCCTAAATAGAATGTGATGATGTATGTGCTGACATCTCACAGGAATGTTTTTATTTAAATTAAATGAATGAAATTTTGTTTTGAAATTACTGATGTTTTTCTGGATTTAAAACTCCAAAGAAATGAAGCTATGATGAATTTCAAGCAGTAGTTATGGCATAATATACCATGGAGATATATGCAACAATTTAGTATGACTTTATTACCATTCCCTCATGAATTCAACTAAACGTGATGGTAACATAGAAACAAACATCGCAGTCCTATTTTTCTTGCTTTTTTTTTTCAGTTCTTTAATGGGATCAATGATAAAATTTAAGACAGTTTCACAGAATAAAATTTGTAATAATCTTTAATTTTTTTTCAGTTTGTTACAAGATCTAATTTTATCAGTTTTTAAAGTAAAATAACATACCTGGGTAGCATTACCACATTTTACTTAGGACCATATCTTCAGACATGTTCTGAAAAGACTTAATCTTAAAAGTTTTTATTTTTCAAACATTTTTAGTCTTTTAAAGTTATCTGAATTTAGATGAAGTCTTTTGACTAGTTTTTCTAATGTTTTAGAAAAATCAAAGAAAAATGCAATTGTAGTCCCCACCAGGATCAGGTTAAAGAACCAGTAATGATTATATATCGAGGTGAAGTGTCCATGCATGCCTTAAATTTTTTCCACTATAAATAATTTTGTGTAATATAAAATAAATTATAGATAATTTTCGCTCTCTTTTTGGTACTTGTATTTTTTGTATTTCTTATTTCTTAGGATAATTGTTACAAGTGATAATATTTTGGGAGTGCCAGTAGAGAAAATGCCAATTGGTTTCAATAGAGAAAATGCAAGTAAAAACAATGAATTTAGTATTTTCCCTATTGCCATTGTGTTGGGAGCACAAGAAGCAGAACATAAAACTGGGTGGGTGAAAGAGAGACAGTTACACCAAAGCAAAGATATTTTTGCTTGTATTCTAGCAATGGTCAAAAATGACCATGGCTTTAGTCTTTCCTGCTTTATTATTTCCTTCAAGCTGTGTGCTTGGAAAAAGAGAAATAGAATATTAAAGGGGGGACAAAGAGAGAAAACCACCAAAAGGTAGAAATTCTTTTGCTTACTTTCCAGTCATGCAAAACCAGCAGACACTCTACTGAAGTGAGGATGATTTTATTGCCTCATGCTGTTGAAATCAAAGACTTACCTACTCAAAGGACTTATATAGTTGGATGAAAAATTTGTATTATTTGGTTCTGAACAACATTTTGGATGCAGTTATCGTTCATGTTGAGCAAAGATTTAAAATAATGGGAGAGCAACTTTGGATGTATATAAAAATATATTTGATTTGAATGAATTGAAATGCGAGCTAAGATGAGTTTATGGTGCAGATTTTGCAAAGCAAGTATCAAGCATCCAAAAAGTTGCAGAGGTAATATGGGAAGTTGAACTAAACTAAGCTCGGGTAGAAGTCATCAAATTACTATACCTGAATCTGACCATATTTTCCACGTCTGTTTCTTGTGAGAGATCGTTTTCTTCACTAAAGCGAGTGAATAATCATATGAGGTGTTCCTTAAGTGAAGAACGATTAAGTAATGAAGAACTTTTGAAGACGATGATGGCAGAACGTAGTGCTGATACTTTTTGCAACAAAGTGATCAATGAATTTGTCAAAAAGAAACAAAGAATCGAATAAATTTTAATAACTCATTATTTGTAGATTTTATCATTTTCCACCATAACCAGTAGAAGTCATCATCATCATTATGGTATTACAAATGGGGCCAGGGGAACATCAAATCCAGTGGAGAGGGGGTATCAAGTTTGAAGCTAGGTCTGTTGGTAGAAGTGTATTTTATATTAAAATTATTTCACGTCACATTCACAGATGGGAGGGAAACAATTTTTCAAAGGTACTGAGTGAGGTTCTTCCCATTTCCTTCTCTGTCTTGGTGTTTAGCCTGCATAATGGATGAGATACGCAGGTTCCTAAGTCACCTTTTTCCAATGATATATATATATATATATATATATATATATATGAACAAAAAATAGTTTAAACATTTTTTCTTAAATTAGGAAAGTGCTCCAATGCTTGCCAGCAGAGTAGGATAAAAAATCATGAGAGTTAAAATTTGACCTCTTTGTTGGTTTCATGACTAAAAGTTTTATCTTTTAAAGGTACAAACATCTGATGGACATCAGGAGTAAAGGACAAAGAAAAAATTATCAATAATAACTGAAGCCAAAATAAGATATTGATTTCTTTCAGATTGTATATATATATATATATAACTGTAAATAAAGGTTTTTGCATGAAAAAATGATGCTATTATAACAGGTCTAAAACCTATAAATATTAGAATTCTAGACACAATAAGTCTGTTACTTAGTTTCATGTGTTTTGCAGTTTTCAGATGGGCATAAAAGTATCTATTCTAGTGTCTGTATAAAATGACATTTAGTCATGTGATATGTTATTGCACAAGACATTTACATAAAACAATAATGTCAATATGTGTTAGTACATGTGGCATTAAAAAGAAAAAAAAAATTTTTCTATGGTAGTCTAAAATAGAGAAGAATAAATTATGGGATTAAACGGTTAGTTGGTTGTTGATATGTCTATATTTAAATACAAATTCACTTTTCTTTAGCAAATTATTCTCAGGATATTTCTGGATGTATAATTTTTCTTCCAGGCACTCTGCAATCCTTTATGAGCCTGCATTGTAAGTTTTTATCCTGTTTTTATTATCATTTTATGTTATACTTGAAAAATATTGTTGAATATTGATTTGAAGATCCCTTTTGATATGCTGTGTAAATTATGTGGGTGGCATACTAGAAGAAAGACATGCTGGAACAAAAAATAAACAGGAAATAGACCTGTTTCCTAAAGTAAGCGGGACACAGGAGTTCTCCAGGGGAAGTGCTGTGTAAATTGTGTGGGTGGCATGCTAGAAGGAGGCAGGTCCATATGCAATGCATAGGCAACAGACTAAAGGTTTGAACACGAGAATTTATGTGAATGTCCAGAATATTATATAACCAGCAGAGACAAGCAGAAAAGAGAAGACTGCGGAAGGTAGGTACTAGACGTCACATCACTCTGGGCTCTGGCCTTGCGCAAGAGAGCTAAGGATTTAGAAGCAAGGAGAAACTAAGATGATTCGATGCCTTGAGGTGGCCCTGTACTAGTCTTGCGAAAGTAAAGAATGAAGAAGAAAAGGCAAAAGAGGTTTAAGCACAGATTCGTACCTCAGCTCCTGTGTGTGAGCAAGCTCAGCTATTTGAGAAAAAGAAGCAATTATATTTTTATGCATCAGCATTGTTATCTTTCTCTTCTATACAACATTATTATATATATATAAAATTTGTCAAAAATATTATATATATTGGTGTATATTATTTTTCCTTGTCAACCATCAGGTGAGCTAGTATTCAACATGTCAATGTGTCAAATATTAGCTCAGCTGATGATTAACAAGGTGGAATTTTTAATCATGAGTTTTTTCCTCGTTTTATCATTATTCCATTTTATACTTGAAAAATTTTGTGATATTGCTCTGTATTTTTATGTATAGAGCACTCTGAAGATTTTAGAGATTAAAAACACTTTTGGTGTTCATTTTTAATCATATAGTAGTAATACCTTTGATAAAGGTATGCATCCAATTATTCTCTCTCCAGCTCTTTAACCTTGGTATGACAACCAATCTTGGAGAATGAAAACTCTGAAATCCTATTAAACTCTACTTAAAACAATGATCTTGTATCACATCCTGTGAGGTGGGATTGGGTAAATACTTCCTTGTGAAAGGACATCTTCTTGAGGTTAGGAAGCTTGTTTCAAAGTCCAATGTAATTTATTCAGAATAATTTGCTCATGTATTTTTCTTTTTTCACAATATTTTAGTTGCATAACCTCTGACCTTTTATCAAGTGATGTATTCTGGAATGTTGTTGAATTTTACTTTTGTCACAACTTCCCATTTTAAAGGAAGGAGTGAGGAGATACGTCCTTTATGGAATGAAGTCAAAATGATAAAACAATAGAGGCATTAATGAATAAGAAGGTCAAAAGAATTGGTCTATATGCTTAGATAATTAAATCAGTAGACCCACATTGACATTAACAATTTGTGGGATCCATTAATAAGGAAGAAATAAATGATAAACTTTGGATTTATAAGCAAAGCCTGAGTGATGAGGGAGTGCAAAGATCAATAGGTCGATTGATTGGCTGGGTTTTATGGCATATCAACAATTGTTGGTTATTTAATGCCAAATCCTATTTATACATATATAAAATATATATAATTTGTAAATGGACAGTTTGTAGGTAACATTTTAAGCAAGCCAGAGTTATTGCAACCTAACACTAATAGTTTAATTTGCTTGCAGTTAAATGGTTCCAAGTACGGCTATTTGACAGATAATTCTATTCAACATCAGTCATTTGTTTGCACGCAGTTAAATAGTTAAACTGTTCTATTTGATCCATAGTTGGGACCCAAACAGGTACTACCACTCTGAGTCAGAGTGGACCTGGGAGTAATGACAATGAAATGTTACTTCATGTTCTCCAAAACTCCAGAACTAGAGCTTCACCATGAAATTGTCTAGTGTCATATCCAGGACACTGGGTAGTCTTACCCCTCTGCAGCTGGGCTGGGTCAATACGAGGTCATGAGGTCAGCACTGAGGTAAAAAAAAGGGTTAAAGAAAGAGATACAAAAGCCAAACATAATTATCTGGTATGAAGTATTCTTATCTAATACAAATAATTTGCGCACAGTTGTATAGTTTCAAGTATTCCTATCAATTACTAATAATTTTTATCAAATTGTTTCAACTATTTCTGTTTGATAATCATTCATTTGCATGGTTATATGGTTTTAACTATTTTTCTTAATAATAAACATTGTTTGCTTACATAATTATGATATTAAGTAACTAATAATAAAAATCGTTAGTAAATAATTCGAGCTTCAAGTAAGTCAAGGGGGACCTGAAGGCTTCCTTTTCAATAGCTACAACATTAAAGTGTAAAGGAGGGCACTATTCCTTTCCCTGGATTGCTCCACTTTACCTTTGATCCTTACCTTATAATGTTGAGTGTTAAGCAAAGAGGCATCAAGTATCATTTTTTCAGTCTTTGGTATGATTCGACCTGGGATTGAACCTAGGTCTCTAGGGACATTAGTGAACACTTTAACCATTATGCCAATATCCAGTATTTTAATACAATTGATTTTCTTACGGAATTATGATATCAAATAACGAATAATAATCCTTAGTTAAGAATTAGAGTTTCATGTAACTTTTCTTAATACAATTAATTTGCACACAGTTGTGCGTTTTCAAGTATTCTTATTGAATACTAATAATTTATGCACACTTCTATTGTTTTAAGTAATTATTTCTATTTGATAATAGTCATTTGTTTTCACACAGTTATATAGTTTCAAGTATTCCTATTTAATACAAATAATTTTCAAACAGATCTATTTGAGCTATAATTAGGATCCAAACAAGTTCTAGCCATTCTAGGTCAGGGTGCTTCGGGTTGGGCAATGGTTAATAAGCTAGACTAGCAGACCTTCACGAGTGAGAGTCCCATTCATACAGACTTGCACTACATCTTAGCAAATTACTAACTACTCCAGGTCCTAGTGGATCTGGGAGTAATAGCAATGAAGGTGTACTTGATTCTTCCCAGAGCCTTATCTCTAGATGCATTTTAGTGTAATTCCCAGAACACCTCATTTTTTTTTGTTGATCCTAGTGATCAAGCTGGAAGAACTATGCTCTTCTTCCGTGTGAAACAAGAGCTGAGTTAGAACTAGCTCAATCAAGAGGGTGGCTATTCATAGCTATCAAGAGCACACACACACTCTCTAGATCAAGGGAGATAATCAACAGTGGATTTGGGTAAATGCTTATTTGGTTATCGTTAGAAAATGCTATATAAGACAATCTATTTACTGCTGGCTGTAATTTCACTTTGGATTTCAAGACATCTGTGTGTGTTACAGTATCTGCTGGATATCAGTCTAGCAACATGGCCTGCCTATTACAATTTCACTTTTTTGATATTTCTCTTACAATTAGGCTTTTATGATATTTCTCTGATTTTTCAAGCAATCAAATGATAAATATTCACAACTTACTACAAGGGAGACATAAAATATGTGCCATTTAGTAAAGAAAAGTTAATCAATGCTTTTAGCAGCTGAAGATCGCCAACTTATGGTAGCCTATTTTACAATATAATGTTCTTAGGATAGACAACTTTATTCATATTGAAGTCAGAGATTTAGAAAAAATGAAAAAAAATTGTTGATATTGTGACACTTAATATCATAATCTACATGTGATTATTGTTTATTTATTTATGTATGTATGTATGTATGTATATGTATTTGCCTAACCTGTCCACACAAGTAGGAGGTGACACAAGATCAATTTTTTGAGTGGAGTTTAACAGGTTTGAATTCAAAGTTTTCCTTCTTCTAGACTGGTTGCCATATCAAAGTTAAAGAACCAAGTCTGCCCTGCTATTTAATCTAAGCTAGAAGGAGAATAGTTGGATGCGTACCTTTCCCAATGGTATTTGTGCAATTTTTTTATTTGTGCAATTTATTATGTATGTATTTATGTATACATATGTGGGTCATTCAATAAATAAGGTGAATTTCACCTAAAGCATTGGCAATAGAAAGTACTGTTTATTGTTGCACCTTCTTTAAGGAAATCAATACTGACATGTCTTTTCATGTCCCTGGACACTGTCAGCATGACCTTCTTTACTGACTGCTGTGCCTGGGAACTGTTTCTTTATCTGAAAGTCAATATATTTTCACTCCATGGACTTTTTGACTCAATTTTTTAGTTTGTGTATTTAATATTTAAAAATAATTTTGCTGGTGTTATTTTATATATATAACTAAATGTAATTAAGATTTCACCTTACTATTGATTGGTTAGGTTTTATGGCATATCAACCCTCGTTGGTTATTTAATGCCAAATCCTGTTTATACATAAAATATGTATGATTTGAAAACAAACAATTTGTAAGTAACATTTTTAAATGAACCAAAGCTCATTTTTTTGCATACAGTTAAATGGTTTCCATTATTTCTATCTAACACTAATAATTCATTTTAATATTAATCATTTGTTTAAATGGTTTCAAGTATTGCTATGTAACGCAAACAATTTGATTTAATATTAGTCATTTGTTTGCACACAGTTAAATGGTTGTACATATGATTTGTAATAGTTTCGAGGTATTTCCATTTTTAAAAATGTTAGAGCTAATTTATTTACACACAATTAAATATTGCTATTGCTTGCACACAGTTAAATGTTTCAAGTATTGCTATTTAACACCAATAATTCTATGGTACATGTAGAATTTTAGAATAGATTTAAGCGGAGATAACACCTGTTGGCCAATGCACCCTGCGCCGATGCCTATAACCCGAATAGGTTTACTATTATTGAAGTCTTGAATAGTGGATTACAATTGTCAGTACTAGAGGTGTTCTATATCACTGAACACCAACCTAGTCTCTGCAAGAAAAAGGAATTCTACAATCCTACTGATTATAATGCAACCAAGCCTGACTTAGTCAAAGAAAAAACAAAAAAATACCATACCAATTACTTCAGGTAAACATTTCTTTTTTCTTTTCTCCCCACTTTGGTGTTTTTTCTTTTCTTTTTCTTCATTTCCTTTGTCGTTAACTTCATTGATTTATTCAATGCTGCTGCTTGCTGTCTCAGAGTTTTTCTGATGAGACATGACCAAAAAAGAGCCCTTTTTTAGATCTCACATTGTATACTCTACTAACGATTCTATTCAAAACTATTAATTCATTGGCAAACAGTTCTATTTGGCCCATAGATGGGACCCTAACAGGTACTACCATTCTGGGTCAGAGTGGACCTGGGAGTAATGGCCATGAAGGGGTACTCCACTTTCCTCAAGCTCCATTGGGGTATTCACCATCTCACTATCAGAGTGTTTATTGTCATATCCAGTACACTTGTTGTTGGAAGGGAGCTTATCCCTCTGCAGAGATGCAGTTGGCGTATTCTACAGCCTCAGCCAACTGGGCTAATACGTTACTATTATTATTTCATATATTTTCTATAGAATAGAAGACAATCGTCAGGTGAAACTTCATTTGTAAATATAGATAACATATGAAACTAATTGTAAGAAGGTGAGATTTTAATTACTTTTAGTTTTTATACTGCTCTACTGGCCAACATTTGAGCACTTTTTGATTTATTGAATGCTTTTTAAATGATTGTTTATTCTCATCTAATTACTATATATATATATATATATATATATACACACACATTCACACATATATTTTGGATACCATAGTCACAGAGTCAATGGTGCTTGGCAACTGTCATTTTTTCACTTATATGATCCTGTGACCAATATAGCAAACTATATGATCAATTTATATGCTTTATATTATTCTGAGTATTTGAACTATTATCCTCATCTTTGTTATATACACAACATTTTGGTTGATGTGCCCTTCTTCAGGTGTTTCTTGTCAAAATTGGAAACTGAACCCTTTATTTAATCTACGGGGTTAGATTGTTCTAATTCAATTAATCATGACCGGGTACAAGTGTTAGGCTATGTTAAGTATTCTTTTTTTATTTTCACCTGGAGTCAGGATTGAACCTGCGACCTCAAGATGATTTCACATTGAACGGTATTAATTGAATGCCTATATCTGTTACACCACAGGTCCTGTCAGAGAATTCAGAGTGAATTTTTGGGACCTTAAAACCCAAAATGGTTTTATCTAGACTTTTTATTACTAGTTATTACTATTATGTATTATTGACCTTGTGCCATTTGCTCTAATGAGTAGAGTGTTCACCAATGGTCTGGGAGACTGGGATTCAATCCCAGGTCGAGTCATACCAAAGACTCAAAAAATGGTACTTGATGCTGCCTTGCTTAACACTCAGCATTATAAGATAAGGATCAAGGGTAATGTGGAGCAAATCCTTGGAATGGAGTAGCACTCTTCCCTACACCTTGGTGTGGTAGCTATTGAAAAGGGAGCCTTTGGATCACCCTCGACTAAGGTCACCAACTTTACTTTTAACTTTTTTACTATAACTCATATTGCAATTAATTTATATATATATATATATATATATATATATATATATTGTAAATTGCAGTGTACAAATCCACCTGGCATATAAGTTGACCTGAAAATTTTTAGCTCCAAATTCAAGGTTAGACCTATACCTTCTACCTTCCCCGCTCAACATACCGTAGGCTACTGTAATATTATAATTAGTATTTAGTCATTGCATCAGCTGTTTGAAACAGCATGTCATATAGCATTAGAATAATTAATCTATATTACAATTTGATTATTTTATATTAAATTCTGTGTTAATTTGTTCAGTAAACATAAGTTTAAATTGGAAATGTTTGTGATAGTCTGCTGGAGTTATGGCACATAGTGTATATCAATTGTTTTAAGTACTATTCCTCTGGTTGACCAATCTGTAGTAAAGGTTTAGATTTTAACTCTGTCACCTAGTTTTGTAGAGATTCTTTAGGCATAAAAAGTATGCCACTATTTACAGTATATAAAAGTTTCCAAGCTCATGTTCAACTCTGGGACATAACTAATAATTTCAGGATGTGTGCTATAGTTTCTGCTTTATCTTTGCATTTCCATTTAAAAAAAATCCAAGTTAATTGGTTGTGCTTGAAGCAAGAGAGCTTAGAATATTCGAATAAATCCTTGTGTCAAAATCACAATTAAAATTCTCACTACGACAAATATATAAATTGATATTTTTGTTTCTTTTCAGCCTCCTGAGCCTCCAGTAACCTTTTCTGAAATTCAAGAAATGTTTTTACAAACATCAAATGCTGCCATAAGTCTTTTTCAAAAAACAGCTGCTGCTTTGGTCCAAGCAGAAACTGAATATGCTCAGGTGAGATTTGCTCTAATTTTATAAGCATGAGCATCTGGTGTTGCCCTGGAAAGAGAAAAACACCTGGTTTGTTTCTACTCTATATTTATCAAATGTGTTTCAAAATATTAGATGATAAATCTTTTCGAATAATTTCCAACAAAAACACCATGCTTATTTAGTTCTCTGGAGATAGTGAGTTCAATCTCTGGAACAGGTAGTCTTTCTTTTTGAATGAATTGTGTGACTTTTTGTTTCTTTCTTTGTTCTCCGTAATTTCTGTAAGGAGTAAATTGTAATATATGTGCATGTCGTTTAATGGTCGTTATTGTAGGAAATGGACACAAGTTCAAATCCTTGATAAGGATGTTTGTATTTCACAGTGTGATAATACCCTTGGGAACATTATGAATCCAACTATTCTCCTTCCAGCTATAAATAAATAGCAGATCAGACTAGGCTCTTTAATCTTGGTATGGCAACCAGTCTTGAAGAAGGAAAACTCTGAAATCAACCCTGTCAAACTCAGCCAAAATTATTGACCTTGTCTCACATTTTACTTGTGCCAAAGGGTGGTAATTTACTAAGCTTTTTGCTTAGATGTGGCACAAGGCCATATGAAAGGGGCACCCAATGAGACTCGAACTTGTGCCAAAGGGTTGGTAAATACATATGAGCATCATCTTTACGCTCACAGTGTCAGTGAGTGGTATTTCCATTTTATCTATTTGGCATTCACACTGGGTAGGTGAGAAGTCCTTCCTCCAAGGCAGCACCTGCCCCTTGTCTAAAAGGTGTAAGGGTCAGGTTTATTGCCTGATGTCTGAGGCACAGCCCTTTAGAAGAATACTGACAGAAACTAAGCAATTTTTTATACACCTCTTTGAGAGGTTTACTTTCTCTGCAGAACCCCAAATTAAACTGACTTTTGTGTCATTTTTTGGCTTCATGGGGGAGTCAAATAAATACATCTCTGATCCTAGGATCAGAGTGTAGTATCTGTGCCTGTCAACAACAAAATAATAACTGTTTTTATCTGTATATCTTGTCTTTATCTAACTGGTAATTTCACTGGTCTGAGAGAGAAATTTTGGGGAGTCATGATTTGATCCTAGGCAGAATGCACAGATGCTACACTCTGATATTAGCCAGGAGTGCTAATTCATATTGGGAGAGTGAATTTCTGTGGTGTTACAGCTAACGTATTGGATTGTGACATCATAATGAGTTCAAACTCCAGTCCCACTATAATATTCATAGACTAAAACCTTTGAGAAAGGTATGAACCCCCTTATTGCCCAACCCCTGTTATCAGTTAAATAGTACCATTACTGTTCTTTTATGAGGATAGCTTTGGTGTTAACTAACCCATGAAGGTTAATATGCCATTAAACAAAGAAGGCAAACCAAACCTTATTTAACACTAGCACAGTTTCCCCAATATTTCATGAAGGGAGGGAAGAGTTCCTGTCGCATCGTAGCTAATAGACTGGACTGTGACACTGTAATAAGTGAGTTTCAGTTCCAGTCATACTTTTACTTTCACTTTCTGATTAATGCTAGATATGGTTTAAATAGTACCACAACTGTTCTTCTACAAGAATAGCTTTTGCTTTAAATAACCCACAAAGGTTAATATACCATTAAACAAAAAAAAACTAAACCAATTCTTATATAAATAAAATCCTGTCATTTTTGTTGAGATGGATTTTAATTCTTTTTAATCAAACTAGAGAAAGCCCAATAAGTTTTCTTAAAACTGAATGAAAACTTTAGTTTATAAACTTGTGAATTTAAACTATAAACTAATGTATTTACTTAACCGGTCCATTGGCCTAGTGGTTAGAGTGTTCACCAATGGTCTGGGAGACCTGGGTTCAATCCCAGGGCGAGTCTTACCAAAGACTCAAAAAATGATACTTAATGCCTACTTGCTTAATACTTGGAATTATAAGGGAAAGGAGTAGCGCCCTCCCCTACACCCTGGTGTAGTAGCTATTGAAAAGGGAGCCTTCAGGTCACCCTCGACCATGGTCGCCAACTTTACTTTACTTATTTACCTAATCTCTCTACCACAGAGAGGATATGACACAAGGTCAATATTTAAGCTGGTTAATACAGAGTTTTCCTTCACCTAGACCACCCTACTATTTAACCATAGTTGTGAGGAAAACAGATTCCTACCTCTACCAAAATTTCCAATGCAAAGTTTTGTCAAGGATTTCAACTTAAGATTCCAATTTCTTGTGATGATTATTTTTACAATAAACCTCTTGTCTATGGAAACATTGTGGCTTCTTCACTTCAGTTTTTATTGTCCAAAATAAAGGAAAGTCCATTATAATCATCATCTAGTTGTACCAATAGCACAGATTCCCTTGATTCTCTCACCATCCATCCCTATCATCTATCCCTCTTGGTAGGTCTTCTAGACGGCACCAAGTGTCCACACAGAGTTGATTTATATGTCTTTACTAGTCAGCCCTATTTAAAAAAATTTTTTTTTAAGAACAGAGTCGAGTTCTTGAGTGAATGGTCCTAGTTTAATGTCCAATTGCTTACTAATAATTCTGGTGATTGGTTCATGCGTAACTTTTGGTGGGTTTCCTAGTAGATTTTCTAAATGCTGTTTCCACAGTTTTATTCTTTCCGGTTGGTTTGCAGCAATCAATTTTGCTTTGGCTGTGCTCTTCCTTCTACTCACTTCGTTTATTGTTTGCCAGGGTATCCTAGATTGCCTATCTTCTACTGAGTCTCTAATCTTATCTATCTGATTTTGTATGTATTCTGTCTGTTCTTTTAGATATATGCCTGCTAATTGATATTGTGCCTTTTTTAGTTTTAGGGCATTTGTGTTTGTTGGGTTCTTCCTATAGCTTTTGGAGGCTTGCAGGGCTTGACGAGATTCCCCCAGAGGTATGGAAGACCAGACAATTCGACGACATACTGCTCCGACACTGCAATGCAGTCTATTATCAAAATCCAATTGACAGATGGAAGAAGGGATGCATCCTTCCCTACCTTAAAAAGGGTGACCTCGGATTAGCCAAGAACTACTATAACACTTACATCCATAGCAGCCAAAATTTACAATGCCCTACTACAAAACCGCATCGAACCCAAAATCGAAAACATCCTTAGCAAAAACCAAAATGGCTTCCAAAGAAATAGATCCACGACCTCACAAATATTGACCATCCGTAGAATCCTTGAAGGTGTACAAGCAAAAACCTACAGGCGACATTACTATTTGTCGACTTTACCAAGGCCTTCGATTCCATTCACTGAGGGAAGATGGAACAGATCCTACGAGCATACGGCCTACCAAAAGAAACCGTAGCAGCAATAACGATTCTCTATAGAAACACCAAAGTGAAAGTACATTCACCAGATGGAGACACAGAATACTTCGACATTGTAGCAGGAGTACTACAAGGAGACATGCTAGCCCCATACCTCTTTATCATCTGTCTAGACTACATGCTTAGAACATCGATTGATAAAATCAGAGAGAACGGCTCCAAGCTGACAAAGAAAAGAAGCAGAAGGTACCCCGCAAAAACAATTACTGATGCCAACTACGCCGATGACATAGCGATACTGGCAAATACACCCAACCAAGCTGAAAAACTACTGCATAGTTTGGAATGAGCCACCGCAGGCATTAGCCTCCATGTCAATGCACACAAAATGGAATATATGTGCTATAATCAAGCAAGTGACATCTCCACACTAGAGGGAACCTCTCTGAAACTGGTAGACAAATTCACCTACCTAGGAAGCAGTGTCTCATCAACCGAAAAAAACATTGACACGCGGCTAACGAAGGCATGGACAGCTATTGATAGGCTATCGATCATATGGAAATCAGACCTGAGCGATAAAATGAAACGCAGTTTCTTCCAGGCAGTGGTTGTGTTGATACTACTGCATAGATGCACTACTTGGACGCTAACAAAATGGCTAGAGAAGAAGCTAGACGGCAATTACACAAGAATGTTGTGAGCAATATTGAACAAGTCCTGGTGGCAACACCCCACAAAGCACCAACTATACGGCCACCTGCCTCCCATCATGAAAACTATCCAAGTTAGATGAACCAGACATGCATGACACTGCTGGAGAAGCAAGGATGAGCTCATAAGTGATGTACTCCTATGGAATCCCACACATGGCCGTGCAAAAGCAGGACGACCAGCTTGAACATACATACGGCAGCTGTGTGAGGATATGGGATGTAGCCCTGAAGACCTGCCAGAGGTGATGAACGATAGGGAGAAGTGGTGAGAGAGAGTCAGGGATATCCGAGCTAGTGGCATGACATGATGATGATGATGACGACTGGTCAGCCCACATGAGAGGGTCCTTGTTTGAGGGTTGACAGGAGAACGTCACTAATAAGTTCGTCTTTACTTATCCAGCATGTCTGATTCATCTTACTTGGGAGGTAGGTGGCTGCACAGCTACTACTTTGTGGGGTGCTGCTTCTGGGATTTGTTCAAAACAGCACATGGCATACTTGTGTACTTCCCATCTAGTGTTTTCTCTAATTGTTTTCTTAAGAGTCAGAGTGGTGCAACCATACAGTAGTACTGACACTGCTACACCTTGGAAGAATTCCATTTCATCTTATCCGAGAGATCAGATTTCCAGATGATCAATAACCTTGACAGGTAGAAGTTTATGTCTTTCCTCTGTGTATGTTGACATTGAGGATTAAATTTGGAAATATCAAGTTAAACATCATACAGATACTACACTCTCATCATAGGCAGAAGTGCCAGTCTATATATAAATATCTGCCTCATTTTTGATAGGTATTATGCATACCAACTCAGATGGAAATCATAAGGAATAATTTAACAATAATGAATTTACTCCCTGAGGGTCAAGTAGTGAAAGAATCAAATCAAAAATTGTCTATAGAAATGATGAAGTTACAGATCCTGAGAGTTAAGCAGCAATGAGCCTGTTCAGTATGTATATGGGTGACCATTTAGGAACAGCAGGTAATGTAAGAAATCTTGTGACTTCCATTCCAGACCAAGTAAAGCTTTGTTAATAAGATCAATGAAGTTAAGCAGTGTTGAGCCTGTTAAGTACATAGATGGGTGACCATTTAGGAACAACTGGAAATGTAACCTTAGGCCTTTGTGTTTGACTTAGCAAAGCTTTGTAAAATCTTGTGAGTATTGCAAATAAACGGGGGGGGGCTCATATTTTTAGGAGGTAGAGAAAATATTGTCAGTTGGTAAAAAGATCTTTGTCATTTTTTTTTCCAGATTATCTACAAATTAATTGCATTCTATTCAGCAAGCCATAAAAACCTTGTTGAAGGTAACTTTGAGAAAGAAGAAAGAATCTGGTCTTTAATTATTGACACTAGAATTGAAATTAAAGAAGCTAATGAAAAACGACAGGTAAGTTTTAAAAGACTTATCTCTATAAATTAACAAAAACTGAGAGGTTTATTTATATTTATACTGCCTGAAATTTTTGCCCAGTCAACCGGGTCGGTAGAATACACTGACGCCACCTTTGCAGAGGGGTAAGAACCACCCACTAACGAGTGTTCTGGATATTACACTAAACAATCTGATGGTCAGTTTCCAGTGATGCTGGAGCTTTGGGGGAAGGTGAAGTACCCCTTCATTGCCATCGCTCCCAGGTCCACTCTGGCCTGGAGTAGTTGCACCTGATAGGGTCCTGTTCTATGGGTCAAATAGAACTAAACTGCATACTAATGCTAAACTGAATTGTTTAAAATAGAACTGTTTTGATATTTAACTGTGTGTAAACAAAATCTATACTTATACTAAACTGAGTTGTTTGAATTAGAACTGTTTGACTAAACAGAATAGCTTGAAATAGAAATATTTTTGACAATTAGACTGTACTTATGCTAAACTGAATTGTTTGAAATAGAACTGATTATTTGTATAAAAAATGGATTTGGTGTTAAATAACCTACAAAAGGTTGATATGCCATAAAACCCAACCAACCAAATGCCTGAAATTTAAGTGTGATACCTAATGCAAATTTTGAGGGTTTCTTTTTTTTTTTTTTTTATTTAAT
This sequence comes from Sepioteuthis lessoniana, assembly GCA_963585895.1. NCBI lineage: Eukaryota > Metazoa > Mollusca > Cephalopoda > Myopsida > Loliginidae > Sepioteuthis > Sepioteuthis lessoniana. Next base: position 456,781 of record OY757946.1, on the reverse strand, counting down.
GTATTCTGAAATCGTCATTTTTAATGATTGGAATGTACTTTTGATAGGGGCTGTAGAATATATCAACTGCATCTCTGCAGAGGTGTAACCCCTCCCCCGTCCAAACGAGGAGTGTTCTGTATATGACACAGAACCATTTGGAGTTTTGGGAAATGTGGAATACCCCTTCAATGCCATTACTACCAGGTCCACTGTGACTTGGAGTGGTAATACCTGTTAGGGTCTCATCTAAGGGTAAAGTAGATCTGTTTAATCATTATTTACCATTTAACTGCGAGCAAACAAATAAGCTCTTACTCATTTAAAAATATAACCAACTATTCATTTATAAATCATAAAATTTTTTTGGCATTAAATAACCTACAAAAGGTTGATATGCCATAAAACACAACTAAAATTTTTTCGTACTATAAAATTAAAAAGTGTGTAAATAAAAGGAAAAATCAGATTTTCACTGTTACAATACACAATTAGTATCAGAAGGGGGGGGGATATTGCACAACGGAGTTATTTTTATTCACTGTTTTACTAAACTTTTAGAAATGATAAAATATCTTTAATTTTGGGGCTGGGGTATTTTAAACAAGAAGTACTTTAGCCAAGAGGTGTATCGCACAAGATCCAAAAGATAGAATATTACATATATGTATGAATAAATTTTTGGGGTACCTTCCATGGTGCGAGTTAGATGAGAAAAACTAAAGTTTTCTCACTAAATGCCCCAATACTTCAGGCCTTGTACCACATCTAAGCTAAGCTTAGTAAATAAATATTTATATATTTTTTTCTCTTTGCTAGAAGCTGATGTTAGTTTTTACAAGTACAGAACAACTTCTGAAAAATCTATCAGAGGTCGCTTTCATGGCAGGTGAGTCTCCTTAAAAAAAAAAAAAAAAAAAAAAAAACCCAACAACAAAACAACCAAAAACTGGTCTGTTTTTTTTTTTTTTTTTTTAAATTTCTGCTACCTGTAAGTGATTTCACAAAAATTTCGATGCTTTTCTTTTTGTGAAGAAAAAAAAAGGAAGTCGAGTGTAGGTTTTAGCCTCATATATGTTAAAATAAGGAGAAAATTTACATCTGATTTGTTGAATATTTTAAAAGTGAAAAACATTTTTTGAATCTTCAGTATCCAAATCTCCCCCTTGCTGATTCTTCCAGACTCTTAAAAAATAATCATTAGTTTCATAGAATTTAATGCATGGCCTAAATGATTATGTGGCTGCCTGTAACTGAAACCACTACTATTACAATTCCCTTAGTTATTTATATCACATTCTCCATGATTTTACTTTTATTTAAATCTCAAAGTTTTCCATTATTAATACTATTGGCCTTATCAACATGCTATTATATATATATATATATATATATATATATATAAAAAAAAAAACAGTGTTGGTTGTCACTATCTCACTTCAGTATCATTTGGAGAGTGCTCAATATCTGTGATAGAGCTATTATATATATATATATATATATATATATATATATATATATATATATATATATATATATATAAAAGCATAGAAATTTGTCTGCAACCACAGGTTTCATGCCATTCTTATAACGATTATCAAAGAAAGATAGTGGAGAAATCTAAAAACAGTCAAAAGAACGTTAAGATTATTTACAACTCTTTGTGCGTGTGTGTAAATTATATTTGTGTATTATTGTGTGTGGTCATATAAGTGATATTTAGTGTGTGTAGTCGAAGATACATATGCCGTGCAGCAAATTTGAGGTTATCTCCAGGATATACGAGTTGCAATGTGTAGTGAAAGTCATGACAGTTTGATGGAGTAAAAAAAAATCTTTTTGTATGTGTGTAGTGATGATTTTAACTAAGGAACAAATCATCATCATTACATTAATTTGTAAGCATAATAGACAAAGCAATATGGTGGATCAGAACGCAATAAATATCGTGATGATGAGACATGTAACATACTATGGAATATTATGCAATATTAGTATTTTATGCAGGAATATGTTTTGTGTTAGATTGCAATTTATAATTTGTATTAGTTATGATGTGTTAATGATATATTGCATATACATCATAATAATCCATGATTGTATGTACGTAAGGATTATGGTGAATATATTGTGTTAAGACATTGCAATAATTGTTTGTATTAGATAATGTCATTTTTTTAAAAATTTATGTGAGTGTGTATGGTGATGATTTTAACGAAGGAGCAAATTATCATCATTGCATTATTAAGAAAATGAATTTTTGATTTGATGTGTGAGCATGGTAGGTTTGGGATGTAAGGATAATAGGTGGGGAGTTTTATTAGCTGTCTATGTTGTGCTGTTATATTACGTATATGTTATTGTAATATATGATTGTGTATGCGTAAGGGATATGTTAAATATACTGTATGGAGACATATTTCTAACAATCATGAAGACATAGCTAATGTAATGTCAACAGGTTGTGGGGGTGCATGGAGATGGAGGAAAGTGGTACTTACGGTGTGTTGGGGGGTTATTTGTGAGGGGGATTTTAGTAGTGGAGGTTAATAGGTCGAAACATGAGAGTAGATGTTTGTTCTCATGTCTGTATTTGGATAGAATTTCTGATTTTTTGTTTAGCAGGGTGTTTTGTGATGGATGAGGGATAATTGCTAGTTTCTTGTGGAGGCAGAGACTTTTTTTTTTTAATGTCTTGCTGTAGGCAGATACTAATATATATATGTAATGTGTGTGTGTGTGTCAGTCACACCCACCCAAATAACGGTTTACAGTGAATGGGAAAGTTAATTTGCATATGGATCTATAAAAATTAGATTTTAATATTTCCTATTGCTGATTTCTAATTGTTTGGTTTTATTTTATTAAACGAACAAAAAAGCCATCTATGTATTTTAAGACATGCATTAAAAGAAAAAAAATCTTTCTTCACTGCCTAATTTAGTTAAATTTAGCAACAAAAGCCAAGAGTGCATAGAAAATTATTAGAATCTGATGTTTTTCTCCTGGTTTTATCTGTGAGAAACCAAAGCTTAAAATCTAGCCAAGACTTACAGCCTAATTCTTTTGGCACAAGGTTATTATTGTTAGACAGCTGAATTCTTTCAAGGCATTTTATAACAAAAAGAATTCATTTTTTCAATTTTAGGTGATGAAGAGGTCAGTTCTTCAACATATCAGATTCTCTGTGAAGTTCGAGGAGAGGTTCAAGATGCAGCAGGAGAGAGCAAAAACGCAGAGAGCCTGCTAAGCAAAGTGCAAGTTCACAATATTGAAATAACAGCAAAATTTATGGAGGAAAAGTCAATGAATGAAAAAGATGAGCCACAAGAAAATACAGGCTGAAAATGACTTTTTGTTTGATGAAAAAGAAATCTTAGAAGAAACGTGCTAAGTCAAAGTGATTTTCTTTTTGAAAAGAAGTGAACTTTAGAGAAATAAAAATCTGATGAAGCAGGTTATTTATAATCACAGACTTATAATAATCATGAACTTCATTATTGAGCCTCTTTTAATCCACATGAAAGAGAAAATACTAATCAAATTTCCTCTGCTTTTCTGGTTAGATTAACTTGAACAAAAAAAAAGTCATCAAAACTAAATAAGGATATTTTTTCATCCAAACTTTACTTGAAATAAATTTGTTAAAATTATGTAGATTTATATCCCATGTACGAGTATCAAACTGAATAAAGCTTTTTGTGAGAGAGAGAGAGAAGAAAAGAAAACTCTAAAAAGAATACTCAGCATATACAAATTCTTTTATATAAAGACTTTATATATATATAAAAATTGAAGCTTGGAATTATTTTGAAATTCACACGAGCACAATTGAGTAACAATATCTTGAGGAGTCAGTATAAGTGCATCATCCTGCAGATTTAGCACCATGTAACAATGTTTCATAAAATTCACCTGGGAGGGGAAGTTTCTAATCAGAATTTTATTTATTGTTCAGTCCTGTATTTAAATACTGCTCTATTCATTATTTATTGAATACACCTATGACCAACAAAAAGATTTATCTTTTAAAATTGAATAAAATTCAATTGACCAGTTATGATGCTATGATAAATCTCTTAATATGATAAATCTCTTAATATTTTTGGTGGGGTGATGATAGATTTTGAAAAACCTCAACAGGGTTAAAAATGGAGAATCCAATCCTCTATCAAGATAAAGTCCTTCACAATATATATTATTTCCTAATGAGTGTGTGTGCACGCATGGGGTCTTAGTATCGATATGTACTCTGTATAATACTATCTATAGTGTTTATCTTTGGTACAAATAAATTTTTATTCCAATCTAATTTTTGTTTCATCGTATTTCTCCAACCCCTCATCACGAACAGAATGCAATGCAATGCAAGTTCAATTTCCAAACAGAGTTGAACAGGTTTGAATGTAAAGTTTTCCTTTTAGACTAATTGTCCTACTATTCACCAATAGATTCATACTTTTTCAACAATATTAGCTTGATGTGAAATGTCCCTTTACAATGAAGATAACCATTACACTACAAGCACCTCAAAAGTCCTTATAAAATTTGTTACCAGAATATGTCAGTGTCTTCTCAAATGATTACAAATCAAACTCATTCCATTTTTTATGCATCAGTTTCTAATATTTCCTTTTGGATTTGATTACATTTATTCAATGTTGGTGATGTAATAATAATAATACAAAATTTAAAAACAACTTTCATTCATGACAGTAAATACCAGTGTAATCACAGTAGGATAAACCAATTGTATTTGAATAGTTTCAGCATTCATCACAGCCCATTGCTATAATATTTCTCTCAATATTGTTTTTTTTTTTGCATTAACTAAATATTTAGTCATGCAAAACTGATGGAAGATATAACATTAATAGTGAAATATTTAAGGCAATAGAGACTAATAAGCAATAAATTTGAGAATTATGAACCTTCAATATAAATAAATAGGAAAAAAGTCTTAACCAAAGATGTTTCAGAGTGGCTTTTTTGTTTCCTCATATGTGACAGCCAAAAAAATTTAGTATATATGTATCTTGATTTAAGATTATATACATTTCCAACCAGAACAGTTCTCCCTCAACAACAGGTAAACTTTTTTTTAAAGTTACACTCCATAAGAAATAAGAGATTAACACCTTGCTTAAGTTTTTCCCCAATATGCCATAAAAAAAAAAAAGAAAAAAAGCAGCAGCATTGGTTGAAATATAAAAATTATCTCAAAACAGTGTGTCCTTTTGAGACTAGAAAAGAATAAAAAAGCAACTTTTGTGAATTAGCTGAAAAGATTTTTATTCCTATTAAATTCGAATGAATTCAAAATAAACAAACAAAAATAAAAGAAAATACTCAAAAAAAAATAAAATAAAAGAAAATAAATAAAATAAAAAGGTGTCCAATTTTTATTATTTGTCTGAACAGAGTGGGAGAAGGGGGGAACATTTTTCTTAATAGCACTCAGAAGGTGCCAAAGGCCAGAATTGAAACAAAATAATTAAGACACCAAAAAGGAGAGGGAAGGAGAGGAATTTGTTTTTTTTTTTTTGCTTTTAAAGACTGTAAAAATGTTTGTAGTTGGATTTTTTGAGTTTTTAATTCCATCCGGTCACTTTCCATAAAGAAAGACTGGATTTTTTTTTTTTTTTCCCCCATATGTGGTAATTATTAAATCTGATGAGGGCAAGGCCCAAATTAACTACCATTAGTCATTTGGGTCTGGGGGATTTTAAATTCATGAAGAAGGGCAATGCCCATCACTTTGGTCAGTTTCCTACAAAAAGGACACGACACAAAATGAAAATAAAATAGCAATTCACTTTTTCCTGCCAGAACTTTTTTTTTTTTTTTTTTTAAATACATTTTTCTTTCTTTCAATTTTTTTTTTGTTTTATAAATATTTTTTTTATAAATATTTTTAAAAAATCTGTTACTTTCAAAAGGTTTCTAAGTCACAATATTACAGTGAGTGAGTGTGTGTAGTTTTTTTTCCTTGTCTTTTTTCTTCATAGTAGATTGATAAGAGGGTGGGGAAAAAAAAATCCACCCTCATTCAACTGTTTCAAAATGTTCCTTGTAGCATTTGCACACATGGGGGGGGCAAAGCTGTCAAAAAACAGTCTTTCTATGCCTGTACATTTGTATTTGTTCCCTGACCAGCAACATAGCAAATGATCCAGTCAAGGAAGAGAGAAAAAAAAAAAAGAAAAAAAAAAAAAAAATGATTTACAGGATGGAAAATTTTCAGATGAAGGTCAAAAGAGCATGAGCTTTTAAGTACAGATGAAAAGGATACTTAAAAAATTTTTCTAAAACATTTTATCTCTGAGTTATTTCCCTTGATTTGCCACTAAACCATTGCAGATCCTGAAGAATAATTCAAATGAAATGAACACCTTAAAACTTTAGAAAAAGCTGAGACATCTGGTTGAACATTTGCTATAAAAAAAAAAAAAAAATTTAAAAAAAAAGCCCAAGGGAACCTTATCTTTTTTCCTTTCTTCCCCCCTCTCCATTCATTTTACACTTTCCAACTTCAGGTAGGAAGAGAGAAACAAGCCATCATACAGAGAAATTAATTTTCTAATCTTAAATGAAAATTATTAAATTTCACAAGGTTTTAAAACTGGCAGCTCCACCAATTCAGCTACCAAATGGATCAAAAAGTTGAATGTATACATACAAGTTAACCTTCAGCAAGAAACTTCACTGTTGGTGGCTCTAAGGTGGGATACAAACTTTGTCAGCTCAATAAGATCATCTTTGGGTGGGGATGGCACTGTAAGAATTAAGAGAAGATAGTAGAGGATTATCTCAACAGACACACAAGATGTTCTTAAAATTTATAAAGATTATTTAGTCTGATACACAGACTGATTGCTTACAATAATACCCACTAAACAGGTCTATCATCACTATACCTTAAAAGGTTCAAGTGAAAACTTGTCTTGATTGGAAATCAAGCAATATTCATGGTTTTATTAGAAAACCCATTCTTAGCACACAACCCCAGGTTACTTAAAATCAAACCACTATTTACTATTAACTTGGGCAGGGACCCCCCCCCCACAATGGCCTTCCCCTCATAGCTATAAATATTTACTAAGTTTAACAGTCTGGTACAAGGCCACTAGTGCTGGGTACACATTAACAAAAAATATAATCAAAGAGAAAGAGCTATTCAAAAGTTAAAGACTTTAAAAGCTTTTTTATATGGGATAAAACAAAAAAAAAAACACATTGAAATAATCAAGTGCAGATCAAAAACAAAAAAGCATTAATGAATTTCAATCCTTCTTTGAAGGGGAAGTAGGGTCCTATTTTGATAACAAAATACTCTTAGCCCACTCCATAGGAAAACAAAAATAGGGGAGAGAAAGTAGGATTAACCTTTTCTTTAAAAATTGAGAAAAAGTAATTTTTTTTTAATATTTAGTCCTTTTAACTATCTTTTTTTTCGAGAGAAAGGAAGAAAGAAAGAAAAGGGAGGGAGAGAGGGTAATGTTTAAAAAGTCATTTATTGACTTTATCTTTTTGCGTAAACAGATTCCGAGCAAACAAAACTGACCATTGGCCACTGATAACGAATTTTGGTGTGAAGATTGTTTTCTTTTTTAAGAAAGGGAGGGAGATGTGTAGTGTAACAGACAGGCAAAGTGAAATTGTGTTGATAGCTGAAAATGACAACCTGAATGTGTTAAAATAAATAGAATTAAATAGCAAACTGACTTTTTTGCATAAAACCATTGAAACGTTTGGAGAGAAAAAAAAATTTTTTTTGACAGGAGAAATTAAATAAATATAAGCTGAGTGTGTGTGTAAGTGTGTTGGGAGTGGGAGTAGAAGGTGGGACATGAATGAAAAAAGAAAAGGACCAGAGATATGAGGTATTTTTTCCCCCTCTACTTTATAGATTTTGGTCAATGATGTTTTATGGACAAATGACTGAATGAGGTATCGAGGGTCGGGTGAGGCAGAGCTGAGATGAAGTGTTAGAGGCAAACTAACATTTCCAGACAATGTCGAGAAATTTTTAGAGAAAAACAAAATTACTTTCGTTAAGAGAAAGGAGCCCTGCCTGCCACCCCTGGCTGTTTCCAAGGAGTAAAGCAGCCAATTTAGGTTGACTTGGAAATGAATACCACAAAGAATGCAAGAAATATTTGCCATCATTGGTTGGCCAATGTCATTTTTTTTTAAAAAATTAATGCCACCAAAACTAGTTTTTCAGAAAAGCTTTTCTGCAGTATGACCTCATTTGAGTATTGAACTTCTACATGAATAAATTCAGGATTTCTTTGCTATTTTAAAATAAAAGTGGGAGGGGGGGGTGTTATTTTATTTATTTTTTTTCTCTCCTTTTCTCCCCTCTTGAAAAGAAGAAAAAAATTTTTTGGGTGCAAACTTTGCACGTCTATCATTTGAGAAAAGTTTCCATTTAAATTGAAGATTTTCACTTCATTGGAAAAAAAAAAAAAAAAAAAAAAAAAAAAAAAAAATCCAGCTTTCTTGGTGAGGCTCATTTCTGATCTCATTTCAATTGTGTTCCCCCAGCCTCACTCCCTTTAAATAAAATAAAACAAACTGGCTTGTCTATCAAGTTGTATGTAGCATTTGATGAATTGCAAATGAAAAGATTTACACCTCCAATTCCTTAATGAAGTTTCATTATGTCCCCTCCCTGCTCCAAGTAAATCATCTAATGTGTCATCCCCACTTCAAATGTCAGCACAAACATTTGGTGGGAATGTTTTGGCTTAATTTAAACTTCCATTAAAGCCTTTCCTCTCCATTGTGAAAAACACCAAAGAGAATTTTGATTCACATAACATTTCAGGAAAAAAAAAAAAAAAAAAAAAAGAAAAGGAGGAAGAGGAGAACGATGACAGGTGGACAATTAATATTCAAGTGAAGATGACCATTACTTCCGATTCAGTGAACATTTATGTTTCTGCAGGTTATGCGCGCAAATTCACTCACGTGCACATACTTTTTTTGATGGAGCTCTCACACGCACGTTTCTTGGCAGAGGCACATATTTGTAGGCAGGTCACATGAGTTAGAGGGTGAAAGTGTGTACATAAAACAGATCCTCATGCACCCCCTCCAAAGTGTTCAGATGATGGATGTATATATTTGACAAAATTTCTAACCAACTGTTTTTGGTATACACACTTGAATGTGTATACATGTGTGTGTGTGTGTGTGTGTGTGTGTGTGTGTATGTATTAAGTGTATACACATTTGTGCAAAAATTTGCAATTTATAGAAGTGGGGTAGCAGTATGTGCGTGAGAGTGGTAGTTTCAATGAGTCCTGCTTTTCTTTTTGGAAGCTCTTCCACTGGAATCGGTCACTCCACTGCTTGATGGAGAGGAATTCTCTTCTTCAAGTTGCATTTCTTTGGCTCTTCTCTCAAAATACTGAGACAGGTTGAGGCCTGCCTTGTATTCCGGTGCTGACTTCTTGTTGTATTCTTTGCAATTACTGAAAATCAATCGAACATCTCTGAGAAGAGATGCAGTCTCTGTGTATTGGAATTTATGGATTCTGTTACGGATCGTGGAAAAATCCATTGGCTCTTTGATGATGTCGTAATAATCTGGGACCTACAAAAAATAAAATAAATAAATCACCAAGAACAAGTGATAAATATAATAAAAGATTAGGGTATTTGCTTTAAATGGCCTTATGTCAGACAGACTCTCTCCTTAAAATCTGTATATAGTGGAGAAGGAAAGAGGGTGATACTAAATTTCTTCCACCTTGACAAGTAACACAAGTTTGAATTGCAATGCTTATCAATCCTGAAGACAGATCCTCATGCACCAGCTCTAAAGTGTTCTGATGATGGATGGAGATTATATATGACAATTCTTAGATTTCTAACTGTTAATATAAATACTGGGATGTGTACACAAATGTGAGGGCATTTGTGACACTGCCGACTTGGTGGTTAAAAACAATTGAGAAGTTGATAAAGAGAGCGAGAGATGAAACTGGGAATTCTTAAAAGCAGACATGAAACCTAAAAGTATAGGCTGCCCCCACTTTTTTTTTTGAGAGTCAGAATAACAAAATAATTATGAATGCTGTGTTTTGAGAAGTTCCAGATGGATTGTGTCCTTTCCTATCTGTGGATCTTTCAAGCAATGTGGGCACAGAAGTGATTGATAAACTATCTGGAAACACATTTGGTGCTGTTACCAGGATAAGACCAATCATTATTATTACATTTGGTACCATAGGTACTGTTGTATTCAATGGTGTCACATTTGACACTGGTATTGGTGCTGCTAGTTGTGACCACGATATCATTACAGTGGTGCTGTGCCAAGATATTGTTACACGTAGTACCATACCCAAATGGTAGTGTTACAAATAGTAACCGTCAGCCAGAACATAGGATCACATTTGGTGCCAGACTAAACCAGTGTTATACTTCCTCCTCCTCCCCGTGATTAAAAAACAAAAAACAAAAACAAAAAACAACACACCCCACAATGCAGGCAGAGAGGTAGATGGTTGTAAAAGCTACAGAGTTTGTCCAGACCAATTCAACCATCAGCAAAACATTGTAGACCAGTCTCTTATGAGACTAGAGTCAATAGACATTACTCTTAAGGCCAAAGACTGAGTGAGGTACAGTGTCTTTGTCAAACTATAATTGGTGGGCAGGATTGTTTTAGATTTGTTATAAACAATCAATTCTAACTTATCTTCCTCACACCATAATCATGCATCGAGAGTTATTGAGGGTCTTCTAAGTGGGTTTTAGTGATAGTATTTGATTATATGTGGTCAGATTTCAGTGAAAAGGTTGATTTGGTCAGATTTTTTTCTTTTTTAAAAAGAGGAAAGTCAAGATGCCCTCTGGTTTGGCAATTTTGAAAAAGGTCCTTTTAGGTTGCTTGTCTAGTAGTGTTTTGGGTAGGTTCATCTGAAACAGTCACAGTTTATGAGAAATGTGTTCGACTGTTAGAGGTACTTTGCAAACAGCATATTGGGGGGTATCTTTTAAGGTGTGGGTAGGTGACATGGTTGTAGGCAATGAAATATCAGGAAAGTGTCACCTTTTTTCTGTAACCTGCAGGCCAGCCAAATCATCTTGTATATGGTGGAGCTTGTAGTCTATTTGATTGTACCATGATTTCTGCTATTTGCTAATAGTTTTAATCAGCGTATGGGATTTTTGTATTGGATGTGTCTGTCTGGAACACTTTTTTTGGCAGCTTTGTCCACCCTCTCATTTCCATGTACATCAATGTGGCTTGGTATCAAAGTGAGAACAATGCTATTATTTTTGGAAAGAGTGTTCATTTTGTTTAGGTGTTTTGTGATGAGCTGATGTATCTGTTTTGTAGAGCTAAGAGGACCGATTTGAAGTAGATAAATCTGAAAGAGTAGTGGTTACCTATAATGTTCATGGCTAGGTCAATAGCAGTGACTTCTGCATTATAGACTAATATCTCATTTGGGAGAGGTTTCAGCAGTTCTTGGTTTTCGAAAATAGCAAGACCCATTTGTATAGACGTGGTGATGATTTGGGACATTATTGCAGATGTTAAGGAATTTCTCTTGGCAAGTGATAGGGCATGTTTTGGTTTTGGAGAATTTGGTTTTTTCTAGTCTTACTAATGATTGGACCATGGACCTGTTTTGGGATTTTTAGATTAAGATACTTGATGGATGTTGCTTTATTTTCAAAAAACATTTTTCTATCTTATTTCTGTAATGCATTTATAAGAAAGGTTTTGGAGGCATGAGATGAGTTTAGTATTAGAGTGCTATATATATAGATAGAGAGAGAGAGAAAAAGAGAGAAAAATAGAGAGATTAGCTTCTATGTATAAACTTTCTATTGGACAGCTAGTAAAGGCTCCTAAAGACACCGAATCCTGGTGGTAGATGATATCAAGTTCTTGAAGGTAGGAGTTACTGGCCGTTTCATATATGAAGCAGCCATGACCAAGTTTTGATCATATTAGGGATCTGTATAATTTGATTAGGGTCTTTTAGTCAGCATCCCAGTGTGTGGGCTATGGCTCTCAGGAGTTGGAGAGTTTGGTTGCATTTTATTTTCAGTTGTTTGATAAGGAAGAATCAAAAGTTTTGTGTCAAATGTAAATGCTTAGAGATTTGTGTTGATGAATTACAGGTATTTAAATACCATTTAGCATTAGGACAGGATGGTTGTGTTTGGCAGATGTGCATTGCATTTGGTTTTGTTATTTGAGATTTTGAATCCATTTTTCCAGGCTCTATTTTGCTATCTTATTGATACATTGAATTCTTTTTATAGTAGCCATATTTTTGAAACAGTAACAAATGAGGAAGTCGTCACCATAGTGATTTGTTGATTTTGGAAGGGAGGTGGGGAAACAGGTTGTTATCCGACTACTTTTGGTCATGAAGAGGATTAAAAGATAGGACGCTACCCAAAGGGTACACCTTATGTGGTTTTAGATCAGAGAATGTATTATTTGTGTTTAGAAAGTTCACTCTTTTAGGAAGTGTTTTATAAAAATGAGGAGTCTGCCTTGTAGGCCAAGATCCGAGTCTGCTGTAAGGCCATGAAATGTTACGCATTTTCAAGGTAAAAAAAAACAAACAAACAAAACTAACAAACAAACAAACAAACAAAAAAAAAAAACTGCAACCAGATGTTCCATTTTAAGGAATGCTTCTTAGATAAGGGTTTCTTTTGGTCCTGAAGTTTATTTGTAAGTTTGAGAAGATCGATTTAAGGAAATCGATCAGTCTTAGATTGATAATCATCATTTTGAATATTGCAAGAACAGCCGGTTAAAGCTATAGGTCTATAACTAGTAGGATTTGTTGGATCTTTTTGGTTTTTTGAGAATAGAGATAGTTGTAGCTTGCTTCCATAAGGTAGGGATGTTGCCAGAGATCCAAATATTGTATATATTTACGAGATATTTCAGAGATATTGGTTGCAGTTCTTTCAAGAGGGTGTAGGGAATTTCATCTGAACCAGGAGTCAAAGTTTTAGATTTGGATATTGACTTTTGGAGTTCAGTTAAAATGAAGGGTTTTGGTTATAGTTTTCAGTATCGTCAGAGATGAATTTTATTTTGTTCTTTTCTTCTTTGGTTCCAAGTTGAATTTTTTAAAGTTTTTTGGGGATGATGCTTGAGCAAAATTTTCTGTGATCAGATTGGCAAGATGTTTTTTACTTTTGGCATTTGTGTTTTCTTGAGCTGATTTATTGGAGAGATGATATTTTTATAAAGTTCCAAATAATTTTAGGATTGGCATTGGAGCTTATTTTTGAGTTGAAGATTCTCAAAGAGGATCTTTGGCTTCTTTGATGGTATGTAGAGTTTTTGTTCTTTATTTATATTTGTTGGGTTGGATTTTATGGCATATCAACCATTGTAGATTATTTAATGCCAAATCCTCTTTATGCATCTATATCAAATATATGATTTGTAAATATTTTGCTGATAACATTTTTAAAACAAGCCTGAGCTCACCCCCCCCTTCAAATATTTCTATTTATAATTAATCATTTGTTTGCTCAAAGTTAAATGATTTCAAATATTGCGATGTAACAGTAAACATTCATCAGTCATATTTTTTGCACATATTTAAATAGATATGATTTGTAAGGGAATAGTTTGTAGCTAATTTCATTTTTAAATGAGTTAGAATGGATTTGTTTGCACACTTGCATTGCTATTGTTTCTACACAGTTAAATTGCAATTAACACAAATAATTCTATTTAATATTAATCATTTGTTTGCAGACAGTGAAGTCATTACAAGTATTGTATTTAACACTAATTCTATTTAACACTGTTCATTTGCACACAGTAAAATGGTGCCAAGTATTGCTATTTAATATCTATAATTCAATTTAGGCACAGAGTTTCAAGTATGGCTATTTAACAGAAATGTTTACACACAGTCAAATGATTCCAAGGCAAATAAAAGCTACACAGTATATTCACACTGAGGAAAAGAACCAACAATTTGAGATCAATAGGTTTTCATTCTTAAGATGACTACTCACCTAGTGATAAAAGGGGAATCATTGGTCTTTTATCAGCATGATTGATCTGATAGCTATGCTTTCTGGGCGAAAATGGAGTGCTGCAAGTCTGCTCAGCTACCAGGATCCCATTCTAAAGCATCACAGGTCACCACCCACAGCCAACAGGTGTTCTCATCAGGAGGGGACTTACTCTTCTAGAGGTGCACTTTGTGTATTCAACGGCCCCAGCTGACAGGGGCCCAGTTTGTTGTATGCGTGCGTGTATTTAGGTAGACTTACATATGTTCAGGCACTCACACTACAATGGTTATCATTGTAGAAAGCAGACTTGACAACTAGTTCAAATCCATGAATGAGGTTGTTTACATTTTACGTAGTACTAAGACTTTCAGGAAAGGTAGACATTCAACAACTTCCATCCCCAGTTATGAGAAGGACAACTCCAAATTTAAACTAGTTATACTCCACTTAAAAAAAAAAAAACCCCAAAAAAACCCCTGGTGTCATATACTGCTCATGGGGAAGAGATTGGCTAAATACATAATTGTGTGCATAAAGACTGAAATTATTTAGAAGATTCCAAATTTCTTTCAGAAAAATTCCACTTACCATTTTCTTGCTGACAGGCCTTAAGAAGGGCCAGGAATCTTCATGTTTCATGAGGTCATTGACAATTTCTTCACATGCCTTCAATTGATATACTTTGTTGTTGCCACGGTAACTGCTTACATAATGTTTCACATCAGATTCTGAAGAAAAAGGAAGGTAAGTAATTTTAGAAAACAAAATGAATTGGCTGACTTCCAAAGACCTTTTGAAAGATTAAATGAAACTATCCCAGATATTGTTACACACACGTCGACTTAAGAGGAACTTTTAAAAGATTAAAATACCGCAAAATTATTTTTACCCAAGGAAACAATTTGTTGAAGGACTGCAGGTTTTGGAAAGAATAAAAAGCCTCACCTTCATCAATTGCAGAAGTTTTACTTTTTGCAGAAGACCGTGAACGTTTGGGGGTATCATCATCTGATTCTGATCTTGCTCGTTTTCTTGATCGTGCATTTACTGGACTTTCGCGCCTTGAACCTGGTTGACTAGAGGAGCCAGGTGACTTGTTACTGGATGACTTCTTGCCTAGGGGGAGGAAGAAAAGAAAAAAGCTTTTTCTTTCACATTAACTAATAATTAACCCTAAACTAAATATCTAAAGTTTAGAGAATCATTTTTTATCAACAGATTTGAAGCAAGCATCCAAATAAGGTAATGAGGCAATAACAAAAAAGGTTTAAACTTTAGAGAAAGAGGATTCCAAGATTAATTTCAAATTGTGTAAGTTTCTGGTTCAGTTTTATGGCATATCAACTATTATAGGTTATTTAATGCCAAATCCTGTTTATACACATGTAATAAATATACAGGATTTGTTAACGTAGTTTAACGATAATATTTTATTTGCACACAGTTTAATGGTTTCAAGAAATTCCAATCAAACACAAAGAATTCTATTATTTGTTTGCACAAAGTTAAATGGTTTCAAATATTGCTATGCAACAGTAAAACTTAAGTACCCCCCCCCACAATTTCTAAGTGAATAGTTTGTAGGTGAATTGCAGGTTTAAATGAGTTACCACTAAATTTCTTTGAACCCAAGTATTGCTATTGTTTCTACACAATTAAATAGTTTTAATCATTGCTATCTAACACTTATATTCCTATTTAATATTAAAGATTTGTTGGCACACAGTTAAGTGGTTACAAGTATTACTATTCAACACTAATTATTCTATTTAACACTATTCCTTCATTTGTACTCGGTCAAATGGTTCCAAGTATTGCTATGTATTACCAATAATTCAATTTAGGCACACAGTTAAAGAGTTTCAAGTATTTAACACAAATCTATTCAACATGACTCATTCAATTTGTTTAAATGGTCACACAGTTTTATTCCTAACAATTTAATTAAACATAAGTCATTCATTTGTGCACAGTTTAAATGTCAAACAGTTCTATTTGACCCATAGATAGGACACTCTCAGGTGCTACTACTCCGGGTCAGAGTGGATCTGAGAGCAATGGCAATAAAGCAGTACTACACATTCCCTATAGCTCCAGGGCTGGAGCCTTGCCATCAGATGGTTTAGTGTCAAATCCAGGAAATTTGGAGGCAGGAGTCTTACTCCTCCAGCAGAGATGCAGTTGGTGTATTCTACAGCCACAAATGACCCAACTAAGTTTCCGAGATGAAGCTTGATATTTTTCATCGTTGAGTGGATTCAGATTCTTTCCAAGAATCGGGTAAGCTTGCTTGTTCCATTCTTTAAAAGAATATCACTGATTGGAGACAGAACCCAGACCCAATAATATTTGCACAAATCTTACAAGCAAGAATTTCATGATGCCAAGTTGTGCCAAATCATGATGCAGGGAAAGATGAAAACCTAAGATATGAAAGACCAAGCTTATTACCCACCGCTGAAAGCCATTGTTAACATCAAGGATCTCAACTTGGGTCTATTAAATCTAAGACAAACTGGCCATCAAATCCCTAATAAGTAATGAAAACAATCCTCCTGACAGAGAAAGGTTATGCCAGTGTGCTAAGGAATAAGGTGGAAAAAAAAAAAAAAAAAAAAAAAAAAAAAAAAAAAAAAGGACCTGACCCAGAAGACGAAAGGAAGCGGTCACAAATTCATAGCAAGAACAAAGTTCTCATACCACAAATGAAATACAGTCAGGTAACATCACAGAAAGGTACCACACATAGCCTTCCCAAGATTTATAACGATGGCATATCCCTTAAGACCTATTTCTAGCAATGGAGGTTCAGCATATCACTTATTGAGCCACTTCCTTGTGGAAATAGTCACCCAACTAACAAGAAAGTCCTCATCATATGTCAATAACTCTGCCCACTTTGTGGGTGTGGGGAAAAAAAAAAAAAAAAAAAGTAATGCTCCCATTCATTACAACCAGATGCTGAATCTAGATGTAGCAAGTCTCTTGACGAGGGTATCCACTTATGAGACACAGACAGTAGTACAAGATAAGTTGGCCACAGATCCTTTGCTGGAAGAATGCACCTGTATCCCAATAGATAAAATGATGGAGATGTTGACTTTGTTTGGGAACCTACAACTTTGGGAGGGGGGTCTGACACACCCACAAGAAGGACCGACTATGAGATCACTTATCCCCAGTATTGGCCAACATATACTTAGAATACTTTGAAGGAATGGCATTAGAATCTACATCACTGAAGTCATCAATGTGACTTAGGTCTATAGATGATACATTCATTCTCTGGCCTCATTAGAATGACGTTCAAACATTACTGGATCATGTGAACTCAATCCAATCATCTATACAGTTCAGTAGGAAAAAAGAGCAAGAAAACAAATTATTCTTTCTAGATGTATAAATAACTTACACAGAGGAAGGATTCAGGACATACCATCCTTCACTGGACATTACCTCAATTTCAACTCCCACTATTCATATAAAGTAAAGAATCATTTATTGCCTACAACACTGAGCAAGAGTCATTAGTGACAGTGATGCATATCAAGAAGAAATTAATAGTTTAAGAGACAACCTCTATTGCAACAACTACCTCAAAAGCATAAGCTTAGAGAAATTTGAATTGAATGATAGAACAATACCTGAAAACTCACTACAATCTGCCCTATGTCAAAGGCCTAGCTGAAAAGATTCAAATAATAGGTAGTCAGTGATATAAGGACAATATTCAGGGGTAGATTGATGCTTTAAAAATATCTTGTTTGAATCTAATCCCTAACAGAATACAACATGGCCAAAAATTTTGTATATTCTATCCTATGTGGTAAAGTATACAAAAGGCGAGACATCTCATCCATTAAAAGTAAGGCTAGAGGAACATTGAAAAGCAGTATATCAAGGTGAAATGGGTATGGCTGACGAGAGAGAGAGAGAAGTGTGTGGGGGCACATGCCCTTAAGGGATGAAATTAAAATAGATAAAAGACATTTTAAATAGTGCATCTGTTGGGCTACAGTAACCTGGTGAGTAAATCAACTATAGAGATGAATACAATATGGGAACCAATAATAAAAGCTAGATATAAAAATAAAATTGCAATATGAGCTAAGGTAAAAATCATACATAAGTAGTATCTCAAATTTATAAAGACATTAGGTTTATAAGTCCCAAAAATTCATTCTGAATTGTCCAGTAGGACAAATGGTGTAACAGATATAGATGTTTGGTTAAAGAGCTAAGTGAAATCATCTGGAGGTTGGAGGTTCAATCCCGACTACAGGTAAAAATAACAAGGAATACTTTATATAGCTTTAAACTTATACTTGATTATAGTTAACGGAATTAGAACAATCTACTACTGTAGATTAAATAAAGACTTCAATTCAAAAGTTCCGTGAAGGCTCCAGAATTTGACATGAACCACCTGAAGGCCAAAGGCTGAAATGTTGTGAATATAAAAATGAAGACATAGTCCGAATACACTAAATCTTTTCAACTTGCTTTGTTTGCTAGATTGATTGATTTTATGCTTACTTTTTTTGTCTCCAGAACAATGCCGGCAAAGCCATTTGGTCTTTGGTACCTTCTTGAGGGGTGGGTTGGCACAAGACAAATGGTAAACATTGGGGCACTTATCACAGGTGACCAAGGCGCCTCGACGCCCACACACAACACAAGCATGACTATCAGTACGCCCATCTTTGCGACGAGACCCTTCTGTTTCTGTAGTCTCCCAACTGAAAAGAAATGAGCAAAATTAGCTAACATGTAGGGGAGAGAGAGAGAGAGAGAGAGAGAGAGAGAGAGAGAAAAAAGGAAAATCTGAATTAAAATAATGGGGAGGGTGGGGAGTGATTCAACAAATTTTAAAGTTGAACAGAGTGGACACAAAGGAACAACAAAAAGATGAAGATAAAAAAAATGACTAAAAATATGGAAATAAGAAAATGAAGTTTTGTTAATATATAGCTTACCTACTATCTTCACTCTCCTCCTCTTCATCATCATCCTCATCATCATCATCATCCTCATCTGATTGCTCTTCATTTTCATCCTCCTCTTCCTCCTCCTCTTCTTCCTCTGAATCATCAGAGTCATCTGATTCTGCTATGTAAGCTTGACGCCCTTTCCGTGGGGAAGGACGAACTTCTTTGGGTCTACAGTTAGGGCAGAACCAGTCTCCATCAGGTACAGTCTGGGTTGCAGGGGGAGAGAGAGAGAGAGGAAAAAAAAAAAGTCTAAATTCCAATAACGTAATTTTCCAACCAAACATTGAATCTTATAGTTACATTTTATGTGATGGACTTTCTGCGCTAACAAATCGAGAATAACTAACAATTAATTTTTTTTCAACTGCATTCACTTCCTTAAACAAGACAACATATCTGAGCAATAACACGAGATGAAAATAATGACAAAGCCAAGAAATTAAGTTTGTTGTAGACAGGTTGCACAAGTATCATAATTGTAGGCAGCATTAACTTTGAACTTATCCCAGTTGGATCAAATATGTCATTAGACATGACAGTGGTTCACATGGGGATCGAGTAGACTCTTTTCCAAGGTGTGAAGCAATCTCCCTAGTGAACTTACTTGGGTTGTTGAGGCTCACAAATAATTCAAGAACTGTCAAGTAGTTATATGACGGGTATGTAGCCTGCAATGGCATTACTGTCCAGAGACAAATGTTAACTGATGGAAGTTCATTGAGGAATAACTCCAAAAACTGATTTGAAGTGAGATTTATGGAGCTTTCAGACAAAAAGGCCTCTAATTTATAAAGTATTCTTGTGATTGCTCCCTTTGCTCACCATGATGAAAAGAACAATCAAGCTAGGTACTCTATATTTTCTGCCACAAGTGAACTTAAGTTTATTAAATAACTACAAAATATTTTTATAATTTAAGTTATTCCATTAAGAGAGGTTTAATATATTTAAGTTCAGTTGAACTGATAAAATTGATATGGATGAATTGGAAAATAAAATTAAGGGTTTTGATAATGGACTCACTAGTTGAGGAAATTGCATAAACTGTACCTCCTCACTTTGGCAACTAAATTGATTGGCAAGATCTGTTATTGACCATGTAGCATTCAAATAAAGTTCAAAACTGTTAAACACATGGAAACAAAAAAAACAGTATGATCGAAAGTTATTGGACTTAGAGTCAATCCAAGACCACAGCTCTAATTAGAGGCTTTCAATCAGGTGACCAAAATAACTTAAGTAATTAGTTGCCAGGGACTGTTTGAAAGGAACAGATCATTCCTACAAAAGGTCACACAGGTAAAATGGATGTGTCCTAAGAAATAGAAGTGTGTACATAAGAATGATGTTCACTGTGTCATCCCAGCAAAGCAAATCTAAGACAGTTGAGGATGCAGCAACAAGACCAGGTGATAAAGATGGCAGCTGATGATAGAAGACAGACAAAGCAACAAATGAAAGACAAGGGTATTGATTAAGATTTAAGATTAAAAAAAAAAAAAAAGAAAGAAAAGGAAACCTATGTAACACTCCCTCCTATTAATTTTTTTTTTTTTTTTTTTTTTTTTTTTTTTTAAAAATCTCATTTACTTTTCTACACCATCAGACATTCAAAAATTTCAAACAAAGTCTCTTCATAAAAGGTAAACTTAAGGGAAAAAATGAGCTTCTGTATATTTAAATACTAAAATTTAAAGCATTTATTCCTAAGTGACAACAAAGAATAATAGGTTGGTTAGTGGGGTTATATGATCAACCCTTGTAGGTTATTTAATACCAAATCCTTTTTATACACATAAAATATGTAATTAGTAAACATCTAGTTAGTAGATAACATTTTTCAAGCCAGAGTTTGTTTCCACAGACTTAAATGGTTTCTAGAATTGCTATCTAACACCAAGAGTTTTATTTGCACAGTTAAATGGCCTCAAGTATCACTATGTAACAGGAATAATAATAGTCATCTGTTAGCCAGTTAAATGGTTAAACAATTCTACTTGATCCATAAATGGTACTTTATCAGGTACTACCACACCAGGTCAGAGTGGACCCAGTAATAATGTCAATGAAGGGGTACTCCACATTCCTCAGAGCTGCAGGACTGGAACCTCACCATCAGATAGTTTGGTGTCATATCCAGGACACCTGTTAGTCTTACCCTTCTGCAGAGATGCAGTCTGCATTTTACAGTCCCAGCCGACCAGGCTGCAAAGAATAGGTGGGTGGTGGTACTTACTTTAACAGGCGGTTTCAGACAATACATGTGATGTCCTCTATCACAGCCGTCACAGAGAAGCATGTGTTCACCATCTCCCTTCCGTCGACAGATACGGCAGCGAGCGTGGAGTGCTGACTTTGACCAAATGATGCTCTTCTCCAATGATGAAAGATGGAGGAAGATCTGTGGAAAACTGGTGCAATTAGTCAACGACTCCTCCCAGCGTTCAAACAAGCTTTTCCCTTTTTTATTTTTTTGACTGCTGCTAATGACAACTTCAGTTTTGTCTTCATCTATGAAGAAAAAAAAAATAAATAAATAAATAAAAAAAATAAAAAACATCAAGAGATTTGCTGGTATTGAGCAGAAATTGGGTCATTGTTGAAGGAAAAGTTAAAAATATTAAGTGCTTTCTAACATTTTGAGGAGGCAACAAGATTTTATAAAAAAACTTTCTTTGTAAAGGATTTTCATTTCTTTTTAAATTTTTTTTTTACTAAGATTGGCCCAGTTTGGCACACTAATAGGGCATCTAACAATAAAGCAAGTGACATTTTCAAAATACTCAGATCTTTTTATTGTATAAATAAATGATAGATGTATATTAAAAAAAAACAAAACTTATTGGTCCCGTAACCTGGTTTGGTCATTTGTTTGGGGGCAAAAATAGCCTGGCAAAACCCATACCCTCCAGGTCTACAATTAGTTTGAATAAGTTTTCCTTATAGATCAGTTGCCATTTCAAGGTTAAAGAGCCAAGTTTGCCCTGCTATTTACCTATATCTGGAGGGGGGGAAAAAAAAAAAAAAAAAAAAAAAAAAAGATACCTTTGCCTAGCTTATAAGTGCCATGTAAAATGCAGGCAGCCTCGTTCAGGATTTGAATTTGAGTAGCCATATCTATTTCCTATGACAATCATTAAACTAAGACCACCTCCATAAATATATTATTTGCACACTGGGCTTAAATGCAAGTTTGTTTTTTTTTTCTTTCTTTACACATACACTAAAAATTGTTACCTCTTCCTTGTTCATGTTTAAATTCTGTTCAAAACAATTCAGTGGGTGTAGAGGAGAGAAAAATCAATCCACTCATTTTTTCCACATACAAACTGACTTTTTCACTGGCAGAATCTTTCAACTCTAGCAATTTTAGGCGTTCCAAGGAAATTTACCATTTTCTGTGTCATCACTATGATCTCCTTTGTCATCTTTGTCTTTCTTTTTGTTCTTGGAATCTTTCTTTGGGTCCTTGCTCCCAGCATCCCCAAATGGTTCCCGCATATAACGCGATTCAACCCCATGGGCGATCTGCAGTAAAGCTTTGGCTAGAGTCTTCACGACTACCTCCCCACTTTGGGTTGGTTTCTTTTCTGTTTCATTGGAAGAGTCTTCAGCATTCGCCTGGTTAGCACTGCCGTCTACAGCAGCACGCCATTCAAGCCGGTCTTTTACCTGAACAAAAAAAAAAAAAAAAAAAAAAGTCAAGGCTGGCAACAAGAAATTCTAGTAGAAGGACTGAAGGCTATAAATTACTATGCAGGTGGGAATAAGCGAATGTAAGTAGGAAATTTATAGATACAAGAATTTGGTAACTTGATTGCATGGTGACAATCTTTCAGGTGGGGAGGGTCTATTAATTATTATGAGAAGGTTAAAAAAAAAAAAAAAAAAAAAAAAAAAAAAAAATTTTTAAATTTATTTTTTTTAAAACTCAGATTTTAAATCCATGCAAACATAACTATCCCAAAGAGGTTACATATTCCTTTAGTTTAATGCGAACTGCAATTTTAAACTAAAATCCATACACCTATTTCTGACACTACAAGAGCTACTCATAGAACAAATCAGTGAAAAATAGAAATATTTTCCAATTTTTGTCGCATTTTCAACCATGACAGTAAACAAACAAACAAACAAAAAAAAAAGAAAAAAAGTGATCATTCTAATATAAGAGGTAAATGAATTTTTGGACCAAAATGCAACTAAGCAGGATATGATATTAAGAGTCAACATACATTATCTCAACTTTTTCACAGTAACAATAACTTCTTGCAAAAATAAATAAAATGACCGAATACATAAAAAATAAATATAACTTATTTTGTTCCAAAAGAGCTGGTATGTAAGTTTTTATTTTCTGCAAAAAATTAACCTTTATCTTAAGTTAAAATTGAGGGGATCTTAGGCCCACGAGAAATTTAACAAATTACTAATAGATTTCATTTCCAAGTCATAAAAGGGGAAAAAAAAAAAATTTATCATTCAATAACTGCCTATACAAATTTATTATTTTTCTAAGAATTTAATAAAAAAGACTTTCACTTGATCATTTGTGGTAAAAGAAAAGAAAAAAAAAAAAAAATCATGTTATGCCAGCTAATTTTTAAAGGTTCAAAACCGGCAATCTCAAAATTATCCAAATTCTAAAAGATATATATATATATATATATATATATATATATATATATATATATATATATCTCACACGAGACTTAGAGTACTACTCAGGTTAAGAGTGTGTGTGAGTGAAAAAGAGAGGGGGTAATAAAATGAGAATTTTTATCAAACACAGGAGACGGTTGGTCCATTTTAGCCCCATGTCCAGTCAATAGTTAAATATTTGTAGAATGTAACCAAATTTCATATTCAGAGAGGAATGGATCTATTATCAATGGTCTGTGTGAACAACATACTAGAAGTTGGGCGAGTGGCCTCTGTCAAATGAAAATAGGCTGATAGTTTAAATAACCAATTTCTAGTATTTATTCAGCTATTTCCAAATCATACAATCAGCAGTTTCAGGTTGTCCAGAAACCCACATTTTTTTTTTCTTTTTTTTTTTTAAATAGAGAAAATAAAAACATTTAAAATTTAGTTTTGCACACTAGTCAATGAGCACAATATCTAAATTAGGAACTATTTAAAATCATTGGTAAATATGGTATTCAATACAAACAATTCTATTTTATTCCAATTGGATTTTTTTTATACAAGTTAACACACCTTCATTTTGATAAAGAGTCTCCCTAGCAACCTATTAACTTTAGTGTAGTCCAATAATGGAACTGGAGTAAATTTCAACCCATTTCACTTGTCAACTATTCAATGATATAACTTGTCACATCTGATTTTGAAAAGTAACCATTTTCAGAACCAAGTAGCTACAAAAGAAAAATTTAAGGAGTTTACCAAACGCAGATATTTAAATTTGGTTGCAAGGGTAAGAGGGAGATAGGGAGTGAACAAAATAAAGAATACAGCTGATTTTATTACCCTTGATTGATGCTGGTACCAAAGAAAAAAGACAAATGATACAACCCTAGGCCAACAGCTTTCATTTATATGCAATACCTTATCCTTTGTGATTTATTTTTTCTCCAAGTATTTGCATTTCAAGAAAGCAAATTATTAGAGCACAGGTAGCTGAAACCTCAAGTAATAAAAACTGTCAAATTGTGCAAGGTTTTAAATGAAACTGTCTAAATTAATGTTAGCATATCAAAATTGAGGAAAAAAAACAAAACAAAAAAAAAAAAAACAAGCCCAGCTAAACATAACTTTGGAGAGAATGAGTAGAAGTGCAGGGTATGAAAATGCCCTGCATATTTTATATAACACACACACACACACACACACACACACACACTTCTCATTGTGACAAATACAGGAAAAATGCATTGAACATGATATTCTCCATGACCAGATATTTGTTGCCAACTTCAGGGAAGCACTTTAGAACATCTTACAGAAACATGGGTGCTCTGACCACTTTGTCAAGTTCATATCTACCTTGCATAGAGAAATAGAAGTATCAGTAAACTTAAAAGGAGAACTCTCAGAACTGTTTGAGAATCGAGTGAAAACAGGGCCGTGTTCTTGCCCCCCGCCACTGTTTTCAAATTTTTAAAAAATAGTCTTGTTAAATGCCTTCACTAATTCAACCCAAGACCAAGGACAAACCTGTTCAATGCCAGTCAATTTAAGTTTGCAAGAAAGACCAGAAATCTTCTGGTATTCAAATTCATATTTGCTGAAGAGACTGCCTTCGTCGCACACAACCACTAAGATACACAGGAAATCACCCATTTCTTAAAATCTGCCAAACGGTATTTGGGCTGAAAATTAACCTTAAGAAAACTGAGGTTATATATCAACCCCCTCTCTCGGGATCTCATGACATTGGGGAAGATATACAAATAGAGGACCAGATACTAACTCAAGTAAATAAATTCAAATGTTACCAACAACAGACTAGATGTGGAACTATATATTAAAAAAAAAAAAACAAAAAAAACAAACCAACAACTGCATAACTGCAGAGGTCAATCACTTTGTGTTGACCAAAATGGTTAGTAAGCAGATAACCTGAAAAAGTTCCAATTGACAAATGCCTAGACCAATGTTGGAAAGTGCAAAAGCAGGTGCACTGACCATCAGAATTGAACAATAGAATTTCATTTATTCTAACTCTTAACACTTTTCAGGCTCAAGAAAGAAAAAACTAATGCAAAGAGCATAATTATGAAGTGGAACATATGGATTGGTCACCAAAATTGTGTATTTTAACATTATCAAACATATATTGGCCCAGCAAGTGAAAAACCACTTCCTTCAGCTAGCATCAATTAAAGTTTTGCTTAAAAAAAAAAAAAAAAAAAAAAAAGTTCAGACTCGGGTCCAATTGATGTATGATTCATTTCCTTGATTAAAGCAGTTTGTCCTCTGCTATTTAACAAGGAGTTTCTATCATTTTGTCCAAGCTCTTTAAATGTTCAGGCCAATTATACAAGTTTTGGGAGAATGCTTAGACCATTATTGTTGTAGGAAATGAAATTGGTAACCCCGAGTTCAAATCCTGGACAAGGCTTTTTACATTTCATTTTATGCTAAGGCCCTTGGGATAGGAATGAACCCATCTGTTCTACCCCCTCCCCTATATGGAGTAAATAGTAGGGTAGACTAAATTTCTTAGCCTTGATTAAGCAACCAGGCTAAGAAAAGATAAACTGAATTCAAACCATCTTTACCCAGCTTTCAAAAATTGACCTTGTGTCACATCCTGCTCATGCTGGAAGAGTTTGGATGAATACAAACAGGCTTTGATTAAATTAAGGGTTTATAAACAGACAACACAATATTTGCATAAACATGTTAATCTAACAAAATCTAAAAATCAAAGTATCAATATAAAAAAATCTTTTGGTTAAGAAGCCTCACCTTCATGCATCCAAGGCTCCCAACATAAATACGTTCTTCCAAATCCAAGAGTAAATCTCGTAAATTCAACTCCAGAATTTCCTGAGCTGTGCTATTTTCTTCAGTATCTTTACGGCCATTCTTCATTTTGTCTTTCTTTGGTTTTTCTTCCACATCATCTGGATCCTCAAATGGACAATTGCCAATGGATTCCTGGATACGATTACTGTTATCCAAGAGAATTTGCTTCAGGTTGCCCTCCCTGAAGCCTCGAGAGTTCAGCGATTCAACTAATTTATTAAACTGTTCAGGTGACTTGACGTAAGTCCACTTGACCCGTTCCCTGTTTATGATTTTCTGCACAGCTTCATTCTCCAAATACAAGAGTTTCTCTTCCTCCTCCTCTTCATCATCATCATCTTCATCATCATCGTCATCATCATCTTCCGACTTGTCCATGCTGTCATCTGTCATGTCGGTCAAATCAATGACTCCATTGCTACTTTTCTTGTCCGAACCATTAACAGGTTTCTTAGAATTTTTGTCATCCGAGTCTACTTCCATTTTCTCCTCGCTTTTTTCTTGCTCCTCTTTTACCTCCTCTTTTACCTCCTCTTCTTCCTTTACCACCTCCTCTTCTTCTTCCTCTTCAGGGGTTTCCTCTTTGCCCTTATAGCCAGGCTTCAGTTCATTTGGCACAGTCTCATCATTATCTTCTACAAACAACCCTGGCAGAGAACTGAAGGTCCAGTAACGCCTATACATCCGGTCACGGCCAAGGGGGTACACGGCATTACCTTGCTGTAATTTGGTGATAGAGTTAAACAGTTCCTTTTCTTTCTCCTGATTTTCCACTTTCTTTTTTGCATCAAGTTGTTCCCTTTTCTGCCAGTAGGCATCCTTCTCATCAGGAGTCAACTCTTGCTCATTAATTTTTTCCAAGTCTTCAAGTTTGTTGAATTTGTCGATTTGAAGAAGGCGACTTCTAGAAGCTTTCTTGTCAGACTTTTCTTTTTCTTTGTCTTTTTCACTAGAAAAGAGAGAGAGAAAAATGTTATTTAAGGATATATATATATATATATATATATATATATATATAAGAGAGAGAGAGCAAGCAAGCATTTGGTTATTCATTTGACTTTTTGAAAAATGTCAGCTCAGTTATCCAAGTAGATAATTATTATATGCAGGGTTGTTGAACAGGAGTAAGAAACCTTTGACTTTGAATGTTCAGGTGTAACTTTCCAGTTTTATTAAAAGACCAGAATTTGAACCAAGTCATCAATTATAAGTTTAAACTTTAAATTTTCTTTAAACATACTAAATTGTGGTCTTATTAGACAAATTTAAATGTGGCTTATAAACATGAAAAGTTTCTCAATTGCTGATCAAGAACAATTGTTAAAAGGAAAGGAAAAAAAAAAAAAAAAAAAAAAAAAGGGAGGGTGTGTATGGATTATGAAAGAAAAAATTGTTTCTTTTTGTGTTTGTGCTTTCTACTTATGGGCAGTGAAATGAAGATTATCTGAAAGCTGCTTGCAAGCTTCCAAAATTTGGAGATAAGAGATTGGTAGACAGTGGAAAAATACACACTCTGCATTTCCATTGTTCATCACTTCAACTCCGGCTTCTTTAAGGGCATCACTAGCAATTTTCATTTCCATTTGTTTTCGTTCCCTGAGTTTTTCTTCCATATTACGCTTGTACCTTTTGAAAGAAAAGATAAAAAACAAAGAAACATATTATCCTAATTACCAAACATTGTCTTAATAATATTTGCTGTTTCCAAATAGCAAGAGTCTGGAAATGGGCAAGGCAGACTAATATAAATGAGATGGAGCAGAGCATTTTTTTTTTAAACTGGAACTTATGAAGGGTGGTTATTTTCATATCTGCCTTTTCACAACAAATTTTGATTTCTGCTTTATAAGTTACAACAAATTTGCAGTTTATAGTTTTATAACAGTGATTCCTAAGAATAAGTAAATTTACAAAAAAGTTTATCTCCAAGTCTTCTGAAGCATATACAAAAGTTTTCAACATTCTTACTAAAGAACTATGTATTCAAGTCTAGGTTAAGATAAATAATGAGACATAAGAATTTTTTTCTGCACACCTGTTTCAGTGACATTAAAGCTCCTTTCATTTATTCACGATTTAAAAACCAAATGTTTGTTTTCTGAATGTTACGTTTAATTCAAAGACTTTTTCAATAGCTATATCCAAATTCTGTAACAATTTAGACAAATGTTATTTGTTGACATGCTAAAAATTATTCCAAGGAGGACATAACTTTTCTTCCCTTGCGATTTGTTGCCAACCCAAGTCTCAGTTTCATCCTTTCATATTCCAGATTTCTCTGCTCTGCATATTAATGAAATTATAAAGATTTTAATTTCCACATCACAGCAAAAATTAAATAGAGCAACAAGAGTTTTTCTGTTACCTGTCAATTCTTCTATTCAGACTTTGAAGAACGAAGGAAAGAGACATAATAGATGGGCACAGGATGACCTACCTGGCTGTTGCTTCCTCCCGCTCTCGACGCAGTTCTGACCACTGCAATTGTTTCAGATCCATTTTCAGCTGACGTAACTTTTCAAAATTATCTTCGACCAAATCTCGAGATGCTGCATATGAGAGAAACTGATGAACCAAGGCAGACAGGACTTTCAGTTTGTCACCTGAAGAGAGGGAAGTAGAGAGAGGGGAAAAAATTATATGAAGTGTGTAATTAAGAATTATAATTCAGTTCTCAGTAACCTGTGTAGGAGATCCATTATAAATATGAAATACTATATCAAATGTTTACAGTAACTCCAGTATATAGATATTTTCATGAACCCACAGGAAGGATGTGACAGTCAATTTTTGAAAGTGGACTAAAGAAATCAATCTGCCCAACTATTTGCCCATATCAGGAGCGTGTGTGTGTGTGTGTGGAAAGCAGATGGGTTCTGCATGCATTTACCTATGAAGAGAAACACAAACAAATGTGTTTAGGATTTGAAATCTGGCCACCAATTCCATTTCCTATGGTGATAGCCATTACATAGAGTTCACCTTCAATATGTAGAGAATTTTTAATTCATGTCACTTCACTCCAATATCTTCATACACAGGAAGTGGGATGGGGGGGGGGGATAGAGAGAGAGAAAAATAAAATACTGGTTTACGCTTGTATTCACTTTACACTTAAAAGCTCCCAAGAAAGCATTATCTACCCACTCCCCACAAGTTATGAGAAAATTAGACCCACTAGCCTTAACGCAACCCGTCTTAAAAGGAAAAAAAAAAAGAAAGTCCATAAGAAACTAAGGATGGTGAACTCTTGTGCAGAGATATTACTCAGCTAAGAATAAACTCTTGACAAAGTCCTTGTCAATCCATATGACCAAGAATAGCAATATTGCTAGTCAAAAACTGAAATCATCAATATTACCAGTAGGTTAGGAATAGAGGAAGGCTTCCTTCTTTGGAAGTTGAAGGAAAAAATATAGGAATTTCATTCAACCACGGGAATCCAATTTAGGAATAATTGTTTGAAAGAAATATTCAATAGATATATTTAAAATCTTCTAAAAGATTTTTCTCCCATCACAATCACAAAAAAAAAAAAAAAAAAAAAAAAAAATAAATAAATAAATAAATAAATAAATAAATAATAAAAAATAGATAAATAAAAATATTAAATGGTAGTAAGCAGTCAAAACTCAACCATTGTTTTCCAACTTAGAATTGATGAAATTATAATCTGGAAAACTATTTCAGAATTAGAGTGCAAAAAAAAAAATCCTTTACAATACCTCTTCCCAGAAGATGAATGAGAAAATATTTAATAAATTTCAAGTGGATAAAAACACATGAAAATAGAGTGAAGATGTTAATCATACTTCAAGATCATATCTATAAAAAATGACACACACACACACACACACACACACAGTGATTGTTTTAAGCAAATGAATTAATGGAGAACTGTCATTGAATTCATAAAATCATACTAAAAAGAAATATATAATAACTTTAGCACAATCAGTTTTAGCTTCGAAACTACTGGACAGGGACAATTATTTCTCATACTGGAGATGAATATAATGAAAGAAATACTTTAAATAAGTATATCATTAAAAATCTCCTTTAAAAATAATCTATGCCATGAAAAGTTTCACAAAAGTTAAAAGATCAAAAGTGAAGAATGGAATGTTTGCAAGATCCAATCCATGGCAGAACAAAATATGTGAAAGAAAAAAATATTGTGCATGAAAAATTCTTTTAACATTCAGTTTGTGTGGGCTGTAAATGCCAAAAACTCATTTAGCAGATCCAGTTGCGAGTATGATAGTTAAAGGTTACAACACCAGAGTTTTAATTAGGAATATCCTGGGAATTGAACTGGCAACATTCTTGAACAAAATGGCCAACCTCTAAAAATGCAATACACAAGAGGCAATACTTCACTTTGCACAAAAAATATCC
This sequence comes from Sepioteuthis lessoniana, assembly GCA_963585895.1. Classification (NCBI taxonomy): domain Eukaryota; kingdom Metazoa; phylum Mollusca; class Cephalopoda; order Myopsida; family Loliginidae; genus Sepioteuthis; species Sepioteuthis lessoniana. Next base: position 425,882 of record OY757946.1, on the reverse strand, counting down.
CGATTTTTATGAGGATTTTGTAAAATGTGAAGAAAAGCCTGTGCTATTTTCAGGTAATAGAACAAATGAATTACGAGTCCCAAATGATTGTTAGCACAGCAATTCTTGACAATTAGCTTTAGCTCTATCTGAACAAGCAAAAATAGGGATAGAGTTATTTAGATACTCTAAACTAGGAACAATAAAAAAAAAAATTCAGTAGGAAAGTGAATTTTTTTGTTTTTTTATATTAGTTAAATTTATTCAAAAGATTGGGGGTGGGGATAATAGTCATCAAGATAATTTCATAACAATCCATGTGCTTAATTATATTGCCATGACAATCTCAGTTGTAATGTTTTAAAGTTTTCCTAAAATTAATTTTCTTCAAAAAATATTTTCTATAAAGCTCAAAACATTGTTTTGTGGGTGGAAATAATTATAAGACAGTTTTGAAAATTTGCATGTCTGGTTTACTTCAGAATGCCAAAAGGAAGAATAAGTGCATGTGCAGATTATAAAAAGACATGATTTTAAGCCACCCGAGTTCTATTTAAACATTTCATAATTGAATACAGTTACCGCAAAATGTCTAGAAAGCCCCCGTAATGAAAATGAAAAGGGCAAATTTCTGCCTATAAACTGGAAGGAAAAGTTATAAGTTTCATTGCAAGAGAACTGTCGAGGTCCCGAACAGTTGAGAAATTATCTACAGGACCCTGAATTGTATGGCATCAGAAAAAGTCCAGGTCGTCCACCTAAAATTACAAATGCAGCCAGACGTCGCCTTTTTCGAGAAGCTTCTAAAGAGATCTGCAAAAATCTCAGAATATACCCATTACTCCAAGAAGAGTTCAACTTCCATGAATCACCAAATCTTGTATATCAAAATAGGGAGACAGCCCGTTTTAACTGCTAATCACAAAATGCATGTAGATCGGGTAAAAAAAAAAAAAAAAAAAAAAAAAAAAAAAAAAACATGGACAAAGGAGAAACGAGAAACCGTGGCAGTTTTTGATAAGAAGTTTAATTTGAATGGGCCCAATGGCTCCCAGTGTTACCTGCATGATTTAAGAAAGGAGGACCTGTTATGATTTGGAGAAATTTTTCTGGGTCTGGAAAGGCAGGTTTAGTAGTAGTGGGAAGGAAGACAAAACGCTGCTCGATACATCAATGTGTTGGGGGGGTGGGTCTTTTCACATTTATAAATCGTCTAGACACCAATAATGCCATTTTTCAACTGGACAATGCAGCTATACACACACTTCCAAGTTCATGAAAGACTGGTTTAAAACAAAAGAAATATTGAAGTTTTGGACTGGCCCACTAAGTCTCCAGATTTAAACCCAATAGAAAATTGGTGGTGAATTTGTAGAGAAGAGTATACAAAAATAAATGCCAATTTGAAGATAGAGAAACTTTAAAATCTTGCATTAAACAGTACTGGAATGAAATTCCATCTGAAACTCTCAGAAAACTTATTGATTCAATCCAAAACAGGCGTGTTGAAGTATTACAACTGAAAGGGAATAAATGTAAAATATTGAATTTCACAATTTTGCTGTTAAATACAAATTTTCAAAACTGTCTTATACTTATTTCCATCCTAGAAAACATTTTTCTTAACTTTGTTTTGGTGGACAGTCGTTATAAAATGAAATATGTATACAAATATGATCAGTTCTAGGTACCCCACACAATTTTCAAAGGAATTTGTGAAGTAATAAAATATTAACAATTTAATGAGGTGTCTTATACTTATTTCCAGCACTGTATATATTACAACAGTGTATGGTTGTCACTATCTGACTTGTTGGGGTTTGTGGCAGACCAAATCCAGTATAATTTGAAGAGTGCTCAATATCTGTTAAATAGCTATTACATAATATTAGTTTATATAAGTTGGCGACCTTAGTCAAAAGTGACCTGAAAGTTCGTTTTTCAATAGCTACTACACCTAAGTGTAGGGAAGGGCACCACTCTTTTTCCTAGATGGCTTCACTTTACCCTTGATCCGTACCATATAATGTTGAGTGTAAGCAAGGCAGCATCAAGTACCCTTTTTTGAGTCTTTAGTATGACTCGACCAGCAAACCCCGATCTCCCGGACCATTGGCAAACACTACTCATTAGGCCTATGGCCCATTCTTATATATATATATATATATATATATATATATATATATATATTATATAAGCATGGATGCTTATTGGCAACCACTGACTATTCTATCTAACAATAGAAAATGCTTTTTATACATACATGTATAGGTATCCCCCACTCCATTGTATATAAAAAGTAGGAAGAACACATGGGATTTACAGAAGAAAATTTTTTTTTTACTAGAATAAACAGGAAGAATTGACAGGAAAAGTGCTATAAGCATTTTAGAATGCAACTACGATATTTGAAGTTGTTCTTGTTTTAGGAAGGTTTGTTAATTTTTATATAGAGAGCTTCAAGAATTTAGTGTGTGTATGCACGCTGTTTGTCTCCCCACTCCCCATCCTTAAAGAGAATAGGCAGAAATGAAGTCTCCATCCTGTTTAATCATCGATCTCTCCAAGTCTTCATACGAGTCATTTGATTTTTGGATGGAATGAAGGCACCTTATTTCCCCTCCAAGTACTTTGGCCCAAGCTGGAACCATCTTCAGGGGAACAAATGAAATCACAAGTCGTACACAACGTATACCACCTAATATTGAGCAGGGTCATAAATACTTAACTTTGCTAGTTGATTTTTAGTCATTAGATGTCAAAAAAAAAAACTTTTCCTCTTTAAGTATTTGTTTTATAACAGTAATACAAAGAGGCATAAAATAAAAGACAAAACTTACCAGGTTTCATATCAAAAATATTGTCCTCCCCAAGTCGTTGCATCAATTCTGGATCTTCTTTACAAAGTTGCAGACCAGCATCATCCATGGAAGTGTAACCTCCTCTCTGTTGATAACGAAATTTGACATTGCTGGCATTAGCTCGGGCACCAGAAGATATCAAATGAAGACGGAGAATTTCCGTCAATGTAAAACTATCCAGCTGCAAATTTCTTAGAGGAGTTCCTGAGAGAGAAAGAGAGAGAGAGTTAAAAAAAACAAAAACAAAAAAAAAAACAAACAAAAAACAAACATAGGAAAGGCAGTGTTCATGTATATGTATAACTTAAACATAGCCAGAATGATGCAAAACAATTTAAGGCTTAATTTGAATATTTTGAGCATATTATTCTCCACTGAAAGTAATGTTAACATACTGCTATTGATAAGTCTGACCACTGATAAAATAAGAATTCTTAGTTTTTGTATCAGCATATCAACTGTCATGAGTTTATTTAATGCCAAAGCCATCATTGTAATTAAACAGTAATGGTATTTAACCCATAGCTGAGAGAATAATGAGGGTTACTACCTTTCCTAAAGGTATTAACCTAAAAGCGAATGTAATAGTAATGACTGGAGTTTAAACTCATTACTAAGATGTTGCAGTCTGGCACATAAGCCGCAGGGACTCACCCCTACAAGAATTCTTCCAAGCTGTAACCATGTCAGTACTATTGTAGGTTTGACTCACTAACTCCCATCTCACCAACCATTCGAGAAAAGCAATACATGCGGGGCAATATGAGAGAAGTAAGAATGAACTCATAAGCAACATTCTATTGACCCCAACACAGACACACCAGTATTGGCCAACCAATATAAATTTACATTCATCAGCTGTGTCGACACTGAATCCCATCTAAAGGACCAAGAGCAATGGCCATTGTGAGTCAAGGGAATCTGTGCTATTAGTATATCTTGATAAAATAATCTCTTCTGCTCTTTAATGATTATTTCAGTCATATCTTCATTGTTATCAACTTCACTATAGAGTAGATCAGTGAGAAATCTCCAATGGAAAACTATTTAGTTTTCCATTGACACACCAAAATGCTTTCTTTATATTGTCACATTTACAATCATTCTATTCTTAAAAAGTTTAGAATGCAAGAAACTTGAGAATATTGGTCCCTAAACTTACATTTAGTCAAATCTAAGGAAAATAGATTTAATAGCAAATATTTTAACAAAAGCATGTTGGTATTTTTTTTTAGTCTAGCATGTCAGTTATTAAAAATAAATGATCTTTGACAGCTATAAAACGAGCAAAACTACATGGCAGAGTTTTTTTTTATATTTCAAAAGGAACATACAATGAATGTAACAAAATAAAAATATAAAATAAAGTGAGGGGGAGAGAAAGAAAGAGGGGACACACACACACACACTCTTTATCCCCACACAGAAAATTATGGGTGGTTGGTTATGTGTTTATGAGACTTACCATGAGTTTTCATGGGATACTGTGCTGTGATGGTTGCTGTCTTTATCAAAGCCGCCATAGAGCGATCTGAACAGCTGATTTCTTCACTGAAATCTGAAAACAAAATTTTTTTTCTTTTTTAAATTCAAAAAGATACAAAAACATTAAAATGTTAATTTGGTTTTAGATACAAAATTATAATCAAATTTAAAAAAAAAAAAAAAAAAAAAAAAAAAAAAAAATCAATTTGCTAAACATAAGAACCTGAAGCAAGTTTAAATTTATGAAACAGATTTAAAAAAAAAAAAAAAAAAAGTTTGGCTTATTAAAGAAGGGTTATTTATATTGAACTTAAAACAAACGCCATCCTATTTTACCAACACAGAGAAAAGTCAGATACTGTTATTGACTTTATCCATAAGACAAAAAAAAAAAAAAAAAAAAAAAAAAAAAAAAAAAAAGAGAGAGAGAATAGAATCACTACTGTCAAAAGAGGCAGTCTGGTGACAGAAAAGTTGGTTTATGGCATTGTTAAGGTAGAGTTATCTCCCATAACGAATGATTGCCTCTTCGGGAGAGGGTAGTTTCAGACAAGATGACTGCTTAAAAAACACACCATGTGTATAGTGTTAATCCAACACAATCCTGTTTGGTGGGAAAATAAAATATTGTGTTAAAAATATATTCAATTGTTTTGTTATATTTTGTTGTTCCTAAATATTTGGGTTATAACAGGCATATTAACTCTTGTAGGTTATTTAGTGTCAGATTCTGTTTATACATACATATCTCAAATATGATTTGAGAATGAATAGCTCGAGTTCATTTGTTTGCAGTCAACGGTTTCAAGTATTACATAGCAATACTAATGAGAGAGAGAGAGAGAGAGAGACAGAGAGAGAGAGACAGAGAGAGAGACAGAGAGAGAGAGAGAGAGAGAGAGAGAGACAGAGAGAGAGAGAGAGAGAAAACATGCACAGCTCCTTAATGAAAATTGATATTTTTTGTGGGGGGGGAAAAAAAAAAAAAAAGTTGTTAAAATAGGTTTCCATGATTAAGACAGTGGTGGTGTGAAAGAGCAACTTTATATTTTTTTTTCATGACCAAAACATTTACTCATTGTTATAATAATTTCACTCGAGTTGAAACAAAATCTTAACTTTTCTATCTCCTCTTGCTGGACACTTAAAACTTTTTTTTTTCAATTGGGACAATTTCGAGAACTAAGCCTTCATCCACAAAAATTACAAACCTTTGAGCCAGCCTAATTAAATAAGAGGAAAAAACCGCAGAGTAGGAAGAGCAGGAAATTTACCTTTGCTAACATCAGGGTCATCTTCTTCTTCCTCAGATTCTTGCAAATAAAAGATAGCAACCATCAACATCAACAGTAGGTCTGTCAATGGCCCATTTACATCATTATCTAACAAAGCTTCCTCCAAAACTCCTGGAGAGAGAGAGAGAAAAAAAAAAAAACAAAAAAAAAAAAACTTTATATCATTGGTTAAATATTCAAGTGACAATTTTCTTTATAAATTTATTTAATAAAATGGTTGCTTTTATCAACTTAAGTAAAAAGAATTTGCTGTTCTAAGATAATAGATTTGGGATTGCTGCAATTTATCCCCTACCTATAAAGTGTACAACCAGAATCTATAGTGATTAGACTCATATTCACAATATTAACAGGTTATACACAATAATATGTCTTTATTTGTGCCTTATAAATCAGTAAGGCTAGGTACATTGCATTTATATGAACAAAATTCAAGACAGCTGTCTCTAAGAAGTTTGTGAAGATGAAACAAACCCCAAATGAAATATTACACATCTAAATCTGAGTTACGCATTTGATTTATCCAACACCAGCTCACTGGCCAAGTGGGTAGTGTTCATCAATGGCCCAGGAGACTGGAGTTCAATCACAGGTTGCATCATACCAAAGACTTAAAAAAAAAAAAAAAATGGTACTTGATACCTCCTTGTTTAACACCCAGCATTATAAGGTACGTATCAAGTGCCCTCCCCATACCTTGGTGTAGTAGTTACTGAAAAGGGAGCCTTTGGGTCACCCTCAACTACACTAAACAACATTATATAATAAATAAACAAGAATATCCTTAAATTACAAACTTACCTAGCGTCATGCCAGATGGGAAATATTCTGTGACATCAAAAAGACTTTGGAATGTATGAATAAATTCTAGCACCATCAGAGCATCTGCAAAATCCTCTTGGGGAATTCGGGATTGAACAGGAAGCAGTTCTGGCATGTCCTGTAACAACAAAAATAATTAGTTTTTCCCCTTCCATTACACAAAGACATTCCTAAACGATAAAAGATTCAAATCTGCTGCAAACTCCAAATTCCAATGTTAATATTCAGTTTGAAAAATATGAGTATAAAAGCAGAAGTCATTTTCAAAACATGTACATTCTGCCTGTTTGGAAAATTGGCATAAAATTTCATCTCCTTCCCACTCTCTCCATTAGACAAAGTTAATGGATTTTTATTTTTGATGAGGAGCCAAAATATAACCAGCAGTCTAATAAAGATTTGATTGTCCATGTGTGCAACAAAATCTTAATATGATGCCAGAATGTTATGCACATATTCTGCAAATGAATTTTTGGTTCCATACATCCTATAAGTGCTCAATGGAATTGAGATCTGGGAAAAGTTATATCTTTTAGTATAATAGGATAGATTGTCTTGCTGAAAGATACTATTGCCATAATAGAAGACTTATCATAAAGAGGTGTATTTAGGTTTCATTGACATTAAGACAAGAAGTAGTCAATAACTAAGTATCAGCCACATAAAAGAGAGAATCCATCAGTCCCCAAACGATTCACATTGCCTCTCTACAGTAGATCCTGGGGCCAATGATTCTCCTGAGTGATGACATGTATCCATCTGATTCATAACAGCCTAGACCTATACATTGGTTAGCATGAGAAACTTGATCCGCCTGCTGCTATATGCAAGAAGTATCAATATACTGTGCATTGTGACACATTTGTTCATTTAGATTAAAGCTATATAAAATATGTGCTACAGTAGTCCATTTGTTTGTTGTATACTTGGCAGTAAAATCTATTCACTTCTCACAAACAAGTTTTAGCCACTTAATGTCTTAGTCATTGGAGATAATCCATCCCCTCATCCACTACCTATGAAATATTCACTACTATTGAATATGAATTCCTTGGTTCCAGCAATAGCTTTATCCAGAAAATAGAATATGCAACTATGCACTGAACTTTTAGTTTCAATAGAATTAAATCCTAACAAATGATATGTGTATGAAGTATTACATAAGATTGTTATTGTATATTTTTGTGTTTGTTACAATAAGATGATTTATATGGAATAAAATTGGGGTTAAAACAAAAAAAAAAAAACAAAAAAAAAAAAAAAAAAAAAACTTTTTAGCTTAAATAGCCCATGATTTTTTTGTTCCATGGGTCCTGCAAGTAAATAAATATTTTTCAATCTTTGTCAATTCACAAAGTAATTTTTACTATGAAAAATACTCAATACAAATGATTTTCCAATCACATTTCTAAAATCATTAGGGAGGTGGGATTGTTTTGTTGAAAGATAATTTCAGCAAATAATTCGATTTAAACACTTTTGTCAGATTTGATAGTTCCAAGCAAGGTAACCATTTAATTATTCTACACTTCCAGATAAAAGAGCAACCTAGAAATTTAATTAGTACTAATTAAACATATTTTTGCAAGATAATTTTTTTTTTGAAGTTTAGAGATTTAAATTCTGAACAATTAGTTACAACTTGCAGCAATATAGCTTCTTTTTGACACCCCATCCCCTTGCCTATTAAAAAAAAAAAAAAAAAAAAAAAAAAAAAAAACGAAACACACAAACTTTGTTAAAAGGTAGTTTGACAGTCCACTTAACAGCCAAACTTTTTATAAGTAATATACATATAAATAAACTGTATTTCTATGCACCTTCCACAAGGAAATTAAATAAATTCAATATGATAAATTAAAAAGTAATTTTTGTCATTTTCTCAATTGGAGAAAATCTAGAGATGAAAAGAACTCAAACACGTGCTGCCTGCAGATGATTGGTTAATTTTAAAGGCATCTCAACCTGTCGAGGATTATTTTATGTCTAGGTTAGGTAATCACATTCATTGTATATTTACATTTTCAGGTAGTTTAAGAGTTTTTTTCTGTAGTTACATGGTTTCAAGTATTCCTATCTAACACTAATAATTTGCACACAGTTGTGTGATTTCAAGTATAGATGGGACCCTATGGAGATGTTGCCTGTAGAAGAGCAATCAGAATAATAGAGTAGTTGAACCCATTTGCAAACCAATGACAGTGTCCCTTCAGGCCTAATGTACACCAAGAACTTTATGTGCCAGCATCAATTTCAGTAAATAGGAAGTGTCAAAAAGATTTTAATAGGTTTGAAAAACCTGCAAATAAGATGCAGCACAGACAGAAGAGAGTGACAAGGAAAGAAAATATGAAGGAGAAGAATGAGAGAATAAAGAAAAAAAAACACAGCACAAACCTGGAGATCTTCACACTCCAAGTCATCACGAGGCCGACTCCATTCCTTTAAATACTCTGCTTGAATTCGTTTCTCTTCTCGTTTTTTCTCTCTTTCCTTAAAAAATAAAAAAATAAATTTTAACAAATGAACTTGCAAAATTTTCAGGGGTTGGCATAACTTCATTCTGGGTGTTTTGGGAGGTAAATACCCTACAGAAGTAATTTTTTGTACAACCCAGGAAAATGTTTTCTACAGCAATGTACTTGATATTTCTTAAAACAGTCACCTTTTCTCTTTCTTGTTTTCTCTTCTCCTTCTCTTCATCAAGCCTTTTCTTTAATTCTTCTCTTCGTGCATTACGCTCAGCAATTTTCTCCTGCTTAATGCGTTCCTTCAATGCCTCCCGCTCTTCAGGAGTCAGAGATGGATCTTCAGCTTTAAAATCTGAAAAGAAAAATTTACACTAACATCACTCAACTCAAAATTATAAGCTATAAAACTGTTTCTTTTTTCTTTCAATTACCATCGAGAGAGTTGGAATAAGTAAATTAAATACTGCCACTGGAAACTAACAGGAGTGAGCAATAGGAAATTGACCATCCTCAATAAAAGAAATGATATAAGCTAAAAATAGTTTAGAAATAGGTAAGTCGACTTATACATAGCTTATAATTCACCAAAATGTTCAGCCTCACCATTTTTGGTACTATTTCATTCAACAAGACTTTTAAAAAAAAAAAAAAATTCAAATCTTGGTATGTTAGTATCAATGTGACTAGCACACACACACACACACAGCTGCTATGATACACTATCGAAGAAAGTGAGACAAAACAATTTTAATAAATGCCATTTCCCTTGTGAAATGAGACAAGCTATTCAGAAAGTACCGTGAGTTGCAATTTGTCTACAAGTAGCTTAAATCAGCCAAGTCAAAATACATTATCATTTTGGGGTGAAAAATGTGATTTAGAGGATATATAAATAAGAGTGAATAATTTAAATTTTCAAACCAAGATACAATGTGTCCCTAAATTAAGGGACATCCCAGCATATGTAATGAATGGCAGCTATATTACAACATTTTATTATTCAGGGATGAAAGCGAGCGAGTGTGTGTGTATATATATATATATATATATATGTATATGTGTGTGAGAAGGGAACTGCTTATAGTCTCAACAAAAATTCAAGTTTCAAGAAATCCCTCCCACTCCAATTTACATTATTTGAACTTTTGGCCTAAAAAAAAAAAAAAAAAAAAAAAAGCAATATTTTGATCAATGTAACCTGAAAAGAAATTAAATACTTACATCTTTTATCCTTGAGGTGATTTCTTTTGCCATCTAAACCGAGAGGAGAGTAATCATTGTCCGAGGCACTCTGTGAGACAAGGCTCAAATTTGGATTTACAAATGAAGAATTCTTTTTGCTTTTCACCAGAGTTCTTGCAAAAAGGGGTTTGGCACCGGCAAAAAAACTCTCAAACTTCATATCATTCAGCTTCAATGACCTCACAATACTTTCCTGGAAAAGTAGAGTGGGGGAAAAAAAAAAATCACCATGAAATACGGAACAATCATTTTAACCACATAGAAAAATCAAACAATTTAGCAAAAGAGGCTGATTAACCAATGAGAAATTAGCAGTCTTTGTGCAATCCCTCATCCTAGTCACATTTTTAAATCCTGGTTTATAAAACATTTGATGCACCCTTCCTTGTAAGCAAATTTCATTTCTATTCACCCTGAAATTAATTAACTGAATATTAAATTACAAAAACAGAACTAGTTTACCAGTGTTTAATACAATTTAAACAAGAAAAGAATTTGTAAACTATAAATGTAAATACACTTAATTCTTGAATTATTTTTTTTAATGGGGGGAAGGATGGGTTTGGTGGGTACTGAGGAGATCATAGATAATAGGTTACAGGTTTAGGAGTTTGAACCATAAATTACTACATTCTATCTGTAAATGATTTTAGTGACATGTCAACTTGTGTGAAGTTATTTTATGCTTAGAGTTAGGGAATCACTAACATGGTACATTTATATTTTTGTGTAGTTAAGAAAAACTAAAAAACTATAGCAAAAAAGACATAAATGAACAAATTTTTGTTTTAATGTGAAAATCCTCTGGGATTGTTTCTAATTGTAGGGTAAATGATCATGTTTACATTAATAATTTTTGGTATAATTTCTCTCAAAAAGTCTGGAATGTTTATGCTTGCTTAAACTATGAATATACCTAAACCCAATTTCCACCATATACGAACTTTGAAAAATCTTACGGGCTCAACATTTGCACAAAGCTCGATACATTTTGTTAGCCCCCCCCCCATTCATTTGGTAATATCTGATTTGTTTAAATGTATGCATAAACATAGCTTCAAGATGGAAAGTCATTTCAATAAATTATTAAGTTGCACTACGCTTTTTGAACATTGTTCATTTAAATGACCCACATATTTTAAACAGGTCATATGTGAATGTCACATCACTAGTGGCCATCTCACCCAATCAGGCATTCGGCTAGGTGTGTATGATATCTGGCAACTAGTCAACATGATCCAGGAATCAATAAATGCAAACTAGTATATTCCCCCCATCCTCAACAAAAACCTATACTTTTATTTACCTGGCCAAAACCATTCACTCCAGGAATCTATATGGACCATTTTGAGAAACCTTGATTTATATAATGTTAGGAGGAAAACCTAACTATATTTCACTGCTGCTTATTGGCAATTTGTTTTTGCCTCACAAGAACAAATTTTTGTTAAAAAAAAAAAAAAAAAAAAATCCTTACCCACCTAGACAAAAATACAAGTTCATATTAGGCCAAAGATAACATTACCCAATCAATTTCTTGCTAATAATTATGGTAAGTTGCTTGGCAAGTTAATAACCAATCTTTGCTGGTTGAAAGATAGAGTTCTAACAACAAAATATAAATTAAGAATTCAACTATGTAAATTGTATGGAAACAATCACTTTAAATGTGTCAAGTTGATGCAAGCAGATGTCACGTTTCAGATTAGAGGTGGTAATAATAAATGAGTGTGTGTGTGTGTGTGTGTGTGTGTATTTTAGCCGAAGTAATTTACCAATATTAACTAACAGGGCAGATTTTTTTCAAAAAGATAATTTTAAAATGTACAACAGGGTTTGAACTTGGCTTTTTCTTCTAAGAGAAAGATAGATCTTTTTTTTCTCATTCCAAAGATTAATGTTAAGTAGACATTGATAACTTGGATGAAAGAAAAAAGTTTAGTATGATCCCTACTATGCACCAACATTAACAACTTCAGTATTTTATAAAGTGATTAATTGAGAAAGTCTCCTCTCAGTCTTGTGCACTTTTTTTAACATGCATATTATAGTTTACTTCAAATTTCTTGAATTTTCTCCACAATTTCTGATTAGAAATGTGAATTTTGGACTGATTAAGTCAGAATGTAGGTATTAGTCTGAATTTCCTCTTTGCCCTTTCTAATAGTAATTCTTCTGAAGAATGTGTGACTTCGATTTCCTAGGGCTGCTCTTATCTCCTCTGCCATAGCCAAGGAGAGCTCCCTACTTTTCATAACTTTTGAGATTTTTAATTTTTCAAGTGGATATTCCTTACATTTTGAGGATGTAGAAGTGTTCATTTTGAGGATGTTTTCAGCATTCCTTTGGCTGTCCACCTCCACAAACAAATTACCATTCCAAGTCTTTTTGACATTTCTTTGAGTAGCTCTTGTTGAGATCACCTTTTCATTAAAAAAAGAATTTAACCAGCCAAATCTCATCCAAAGATTCAATGTAAATGAATCTAGGGAAGTGTGCCGCCTCATTCTCCAAACCTAACTCGGTAAGATTTTGTTTCGTTTTTTTTTTTTTTTTATTTTATTTGAAGAAGCCATAGGTAATGTCCGTTTTTCACTAGTCTTGTGCTCCACTAAGGAGTTTAACTTGCGTTGCAAATTCACCTAGGAGGAAACCCATTCACCTTAGTTGAAATGAGGATACACTGCCAGTATACTCAAGCCAAGAGTAGCATTTTGAATCCCTGCCAATTTCAGATTTTTGGTAGACATTACTTATTTAACTTAGCAGCTGTTAAAGTCTTATTCTCTCAACAAAAAAAATGACCCTCAGTTACTGCCTTCTAGCATCCTAAGATAAAAAGGATTAGGAGTTTGCCACAAGAGTAGATTGAAGCATATGATCAGGACAAAGCATATAGGCACTTGACCAACCAATTGATTGGATTGGGCCTGTCCCACTGCCCATCTACTCCAGTAAGGGCCAAAGTGACATGTTGCAAGTTGACCACACAATCACTAGGATCCTGTCCTTAAGCATCATAGGTTGTGTGGCATTATGAGAGGTGGAAGGGTCTTACCTCCCCTAGAGCCCAGTCGACTGGGCAGATTTAAATAGAGCATTCAATGAGAGCACTGGTATGTGTCTACTGTAATCTGTAGACATTTCAATGGAATAGAAGAGAAATAGAGAGCGAGTATCAACAGAGTTGTAAGATCTTTTATATCCTCATGTGGTTAATATACAGTTTTAGCCTCCGACCAAACAAGGCAGGCTGTAAGAGCAGGATACAGTGATGTTAAAGATCTGATGATGTCAAGATTCTAGACTAAAGAAAATAATCATTGACAGATGATATATTATGCAGCACCTCTAATTCAGATCACTGAGATATTTGGAAACTCACCAATGTATCAAAATTTTATAGAATGAAAAGATTTTATTTCGACATTTATATACAAGTGTTGTCACTCCACTCTTCAGTCTGGATGACATGTTCCTCAAAGTCAATCATTTTGAGATTGAAGAAATTCATTCTCAATTCAATATTTTGAATTAATGTTTTGGCAGGGTACCAACCTAATTCTTAGTTTGACCTGAAAGGTCAATTACTGTATCTTGATATTTTTGACACTAATTGTCCTCTTCTCTATTTTATCTTTGAGATAATTTTGTATTGTTCCAATGTTGGCTTGTTTTCTTTCCTAATATTTACTTAGATTTATTCCATCCCATAGCCAAACTTTAAAAAAAAAAAAAAAAAAAAAAAAAAAAAAAAAAAAAGGTGTTTACAGGTTAGTGTTATGCAGGTTGAACTTGCTGACATTAACAGTAAAGCTGGAGAAGTGTTGGTTTGTACAGTGACAATTCCAACCATTAAGTTAGAAACGAAGGTAGCTAAAACTTGTACATTTTGATATAAGTAATTTTTCTGTCTTGCTACAGGACAAAGGGAGCTGCAGCAGAGGGTGGAGGGAGGGCATTTTTACTATTGAAAGATTCACTGAAATCCAATCAACAGGTTTCATGCTTTTAAAAAGTAATGAGACCTGTTGATTACATTATGTTACTGTGTTTCAAATAGAAGATTAGTTTTCTTTAACAAAACCAGATGTTCTATTCAACCAATAAAATATTTTGCTCAAATGAATTCATTAAACCTACCTTGACTCTCCAGACACCATCCACAACATAACAATTGTGCTTTAGAAATAATTTGCTTTTGTCTCGTGTGTACAAGCCTTTCTTACGGCTGAAGAAAAAAAAAAGAAAAAAAATTAAATAAAATAAAAATAAATAAAATAAGGAAAAGAGAAGGGAGAATTTTCTCATAATTGCAACCACCATAAGAGAAAGAAATATATGCATTGCCTGTAGGAAAATATAATAAAAAAAGTGAATAAATTACCTTCAACTACATTTGTACTTTTAAAATTCTTTTAAGTTGTGTCATATCACAATTTGGCCTATGCTTCCCTTTAACAGGGGGGGGGGGAAAAAAAAAAAAATTTTTTTTAATTGTTATTAAGTCTCTTATTCTCTTTAGGTGGTGCAATGGTTATCACTAGAGAAAGTGGATATAGTGACCCAAGTTCAAATCCTAGACAAGGTCATTTGCATTCCACTAATCATCATGTCGTGCCGCAAGCACGGATATCCCTGACCCTCTCTCACCACTTTTCCTTATCGTTCATCACCTCTGGCAGGTCTTCAGGGCTACATCTTGTATCCTCACATAGCTGCTGTATGCATGTTCTAGCTGGTCATCCTGCTTTTGCTCAGCCATATGTGGCGGTCCATAGGAGTACATCATTTATGAGCTCGTCTCTGCTTCTCCAGCAGTGTCCTGCGTGTTTGGTTTGTCTAACTTGGATAGTTTTCGTGATAGGAGGCAGGTGGCCGTATAGTCGGTGCTTTGTGTGATGTTGCCACCAGGACTTATTCAATATTGCTCGCAACATTCTTGTGTAATTGCCGTCTAGCTTCTTCTCCAGCCATTTTGTTAGTGTCCAAGTGGTGCATCCATACAGCAGTATCGACATGACCGCTGCCTGGAAGAAACTGCGTTTCATTTTATTGGTCAGGTATGATTTCCATATGATCAATAGCTTATCGATAGCTGTCCATGCCTTCGTTAGCCGCGTGTCAATGTCTTTTTCGGTTGATGAGACACTGCTTCCTAGGTAGGTGAATTTGTCTACCAGTTTCAGAGAGGTTCCCTCTAGTGTGGAAATGTCACCTGCTTGATTAAAGCACACATTCAGTTTTGTGTGCCTTGACATGAAGTCCAATGCCTGTGGCAGCTCGTTCCAAACTATGCAGTAGTGTTTTGGCTGGTTGGGCATATTTGCCAGTATCACTATGTCATCAGCGTAGTCGGCATCGGTAATTGTTTTTGCGGGGGGTACCTTCTGCTTCTTTTCTTTGTCAGCTCGACGCCGTTTTCTGATTTTATCGATCGATGTTCTAAGCACGTAGTCTAGGCAGATGATAAAGAGGTATGAGGCTAGTGTGTTCCCTTGTAGTACTCCTGCTACAATGTCGAAGTATTCTGCATCTCCATCCGGTGAACGTACTTTCACTTTAGTGTTTCTATAGAGAATCATTATTGCTGCTACAGTTTCTTTAGGTAGGCCGTATGCTAGTAGGATTTGTTCCATCTTCCCTCTGTGAATGGAATCGAAGGCCTTGGTAAAGTAGACAAATAGTAATGTTGCCTGTAGGTTTTTTGCCTGTACACCTTCAAGGCTTCTATGGATGGTCAATATTTTCAAACCTGTTACAGAAATGTAGCTGGGACCACCTTTGGAAACCAATCTCAAGAAAACTCCATACATGAATACCCATAAGGAGCTGGTTTAACCCACAACAGGTGAAGAAAAGCTCTTACCTTATTTGTACAGGCTTGACTACAAGGATTTCCCCATTCATAGTGTCTTGAACTTTGTAACTATACAATGAAGCATCCACACCAACATTTCGGCTTTTGTCACTGCACAAAGAAAAACAAAAATAAAGTCAATTTGATTGTTTCTTTGAGTAAATAAAACTACAAAATTAATTAACTAAGTATCAGGACTTTTATCCAACATTCAGGCTGATTTTTTTTTTAAATTTAGAAAGGCAACAATAACAGAGCCAAAATTCAATACTTTTACAGAGACTGATGTCCAAAGTTTAAATAAATATATTAAAATTCAGAAAAAGTTAAGACATAAGAAATATGAACTCATTAAATTCTTGACAAGTAAAAAAGAAAAAAGAAAACAGTAAAGAATAAAAGAGTTAATGGAAATATTTCATATTAAGAAATTTCAAAATTGTGAAAAGAACAATGTAAAATAAATCTGACGTTTTGAAATCTTTTCACCCTTTAAATAGCAGACTAATCACCCACTGCAGACCAATAAAGGAAAACTAGGGGTGCGGGCGCAAATCAAATTTAATACAAATCACATTTCCCTTTGAATATCCAGACTAGAAAAAGAACTTTTACTTTAGTGAAACTTAAATTTTTAGCTTACATTTCACCCCCCACCAGTCCTTATTATAGTATTTTTTAAGTCCTTATGACAGTATTTTTAAAAGATCCTTATAATACTACTATTTAGCAAAGTAGTAGCAGCAGATTGGTTGGTTGAGTTTTATGGCATATCAACCTTTGTAGGTTATTTAATGCCAAATCCATTTTTATACAAATAATCAGTTCTATTTCAAACTATTCAGTTTAGCACAAGTACACAATTTAATCGTCAAAAACAGTTCTATTTGCAACAATTCAATTTAGAATAAGTATGTAGTTTAAATATCAAAACAGTTCTATTTCAAGTAATTTAGTTTAGTTCTATTTGACCCATAGATAGGACCCTATCAGGTGCTACCACTCCAGGCCAGAATGGACCTGGGAGTGATGGCAATATGTAGGGTACTCCATATTCCCCAAAGCTCCAGCATTGCTGAAACTTCACAATCAGATTGCTTAGTGTCATATCCAGGACGGGGGGTCCTTGCCGCCTATGCAGAGGTGCATTCTACAGCCAACTCGACAAAGTAGCACCAGAATAAATAAATAATTTCAAAATGCTCTCACATTTTGAGAGCAAAGGAAGTTATTATATTCTAATTTTTTTGTTGAGAGAGAGAGAGAGAGAGAGAGAGAGAGAGATTACTAACCCAGCTCCTTCATCTTGTGCATCCTCAGCATCACCATTGAGGGCGTGTTGTTGGATTTCAGCTTCTGTAGGAGGCACAACCTTGATGATTTTGTAGGGTTTCCTGAAATACCAACAAGCAAATAAGATTAACTGCAAAATCAATACGTGAGCAGAGAATGGACCTTTTCTTAGATTTCAAAACAATCTATAATCATAGTTAAATGATGAGTTGCAGAATAAGACAAGACAATAGCCTCATTGACATTTGGAAATTTCCATAACAATTTGCCTTTAGACAATTCACTTCTTTCCACACAAAAAAGGTCAAAAATTTTCACTTTTTTTTCTTCTTTTATCATAGCCAATACTGAATAAAGATTCAAAATTCACCTTTTCATTTAAATGCAAAAGGTTTGAAAACAGAAAACTAATTTGATTTTACAGAGAGAGGGAGAGGGGAAAAAACAAACAAACACAAAACTGAAGGTCAAAAATTCAGAACTAGAAAACATTAAGAAAATATGAGTTGCCAATTTAAAAGAAACTAAGTTTATCATTTGTAAATCTACTTGATCAAGTTTTGTATAAAAAGAATTTTTTTTTAAAAGATATTTTATCAATCTTTGTTTTGATCACATTTCAGTTGTATTAAATTGATTTCCTCGTGTTGCGGTCACATTGAGGATTTCTTTAGGTTTTAAATTGGAATACTGTTTGGTTTGGTTTCTTTGTTTCATGGCATATTGCTTTTCAACTGCGTACTTATGCCAAAGTCACCCCAGTAGAATAACAGCAGTGATGTCATTTAACCCATAGCTGGGAAGATGGGAGGGGGGATCCATACGTTTCACAAATACATTAATCTGAAAGTAAACCTAATAACACAACTGGAGTTCAAACGTTTACTTTGAGGCAACAGTTCAGCACTTTAGCCATTACACCCTGGACACTCCCTCTCCATTGATTTGCGACTTAGAATGATAATACCATGAGAAATAAGTCTCATCAATAGAAACTTCATGGATTAAAAATATTTGTCGTCAGTTGGTTTGTCTTTGAGGACGACTCCACTTTAACCAACAGTATCAAGATTAAACTACTCAAATACGAGAAAGCAACTATTTACTCTGCATTCAAATTGGCGCAGTAGCATATTGTAATATGAAGCAATCATCAACAGAACCTGTGCACGCACTCTCTACATTACAAATGGCTGCTCACATAGATGATACATGAAGCAGCTCATTCTTTTTGCTTCAGCTAAAATGAAGACAGTTACATGATCAAAAAGATCATGACTAGGGGGTCCAGGTTTTTCATTCTGGTACTTTTCCACAGTAAAGTAACTACAAACTTCTCTTGCTGAGTTTGTCCTTCATAAATGGCCGGGTCAAATGTCAGTGAGAAATTGACCTCATCCAAGGTCAACAATTCAGAGACTGATGCGAGTTCTTCAGTATTTGATATAAACTAATATTTATGAGAGATAAAGGGGGGGGGTGATAGTGGGAATTTATCAGGAGGGAAAGATTTTAGCAAAAGACTTACCTTATTCCATCATGAACAACATCGACAATTTCCCCAATGAAATATCGGTCTTTGGCAAAAACAAAGACGTCATCATTCATCCCAGCCATCCGACTGCGATAGGTGAGGGTAGCCAAGTAGAGAATCGGACGCTGCAAGTAGTCTGGGAATGTAGCCAAGTTCCTCCGGGCCCTTTCTTCATTTTCCACAGCTTCTTGGTAGGTGAGACCCCATTTGCCTGTGATTTCACATGACCAGAGAAGACTGTTGCAAAGGATAATACGCTCAAAGAATTCCCTTAAAAAAAAAAAAAAAAAAAAAAAATTCAAGTTTTACTTTTTATACAACATATAACTCTGCATCCAATTCAAAAGTTTTGTTAAAAAAAAAAAAAAAAAAAAAAAAGTTGTTTAATATCTTGTAATAAATATTAGGTTGTTCAGAAAATAATGTCCGATTTTAGAATAAAAATTCCTGAATTAATTCAGTGTTTTAATCCTTCAAAATCTGATCTATGAACATCTCTAAATTTTTGCCATTGATTAACAAGGTTATTTATGCTTGTATAATAAAACTAAAAGGTTCTGATGCCAAGGCTTCTGGAATGTCATAATGGTAACATGTGGCCAAGCATTGTCATGAAGCAAAATTAGAACCAAGCTTGAACTCATGCAATTAAATGAATACATTTATCACTTTTTATGTTCATGAGGAGGGGCATATAACCTTTAGAATTAAATTCTGAAAGAAATGATAGAAAATTAAGAGGACACTAATCATTAGAAATATCAATTTTTATACAACTTATTAAAATATTGAGACAGAAGTTTAACAGTTTATACTAAAATCAGACAGTATTTTCTGAACAAAGAACTATCACCATTGCTGATCACTATATAAAAAAAAGTCTTCACTGAGCATATGCATGGATAAGGATATCCATAAGAATAAACTTTCACATTTTGTAATGAAAATACCAACCAAGGAATTGGGAGGAGGGGGAAGATTTAATGTCCAAGTGTTTTTCTGGAGAAAATGAAGTCGACTTTACTTTAAATCCAAAACAGTTATTTTGGCATTACTGTGTAAAAAAAGTTCATGCCTTTTCTATCAAGATTAAAGTTCAAAGATTTTAGCCAATTTAAGCCCATTGGATGAGATCTTATGAAATTAACTCCAAGATAAATACCATAAACCAGGACAGAATCTAAAAACCCTGGAATAACAGTTTAGACAACTCTTCAAGTCCAAAGACATTTTTCAATAATTAACTAAGCCAGCACAAAAAAAAAAAGTACTATTCATAAGTGAAAAAGTTCTCAAAATAAGCAAAATGAATAAAGAACCTGTTCATATTTGAATTTATTATTTTTTAAAAATTTCTACCAGAAATCATTAGCCTTGTTGATTCAAAAACATTTCTAAATTTTGTCTGTATAAAATACAA
Organism: Sepioteuthis lessoniana; assembly: GCA_963585895.1. Taxonomy (NCBI): domain Eukaryota; kingdom Metazoa; phylum Mollusca; class Cephalopoda; order Myopsida; family Loliginidae; genus Sepioteuthis; species Sepioteuthis lessoniana. Next base: position 405,620 of record OY757946.1, on the reverse strand, counting down.
ATTATTTTGATATATCATAAAATGAGGGTTGCTGATAATTATATTAAAAAATAAACTCATTCAATCTGCATCTGTTAGATTTTTGATACATCAAAAATTGCTTGAGAGAAAGAAAACTCCAATTGCATAAAGATAAATCACTATATTATCAACAGGTTTCCAAGTTTACCAAGGAGAAAGGCAATGACTTCATAATTGTGCTCAGTTAATAAACAGGTAGATCTTGTTAGACAAGAATGTCCAGTTGAAATGGACCTGGTACCTATCAGAAAATGAGATTATTTAACAAATAATTTAATATCTTAACTATAAAAACTTTTTTTATATATGTGTGTATAAAAAAATTAAAATAAAGCATTTCATTAAAGATTTTTTTGTTTTTTTACAAATTATATAATTGTACTTGATTCAGTCACTTTCCTAAAAACATTCGGCCAAGAGATTTTAATTAGAATTTTAATGCAAAGGAATAAGAGCAAATCTGTATCTCTTTCATGGGTCAAATAAGGAATGAAAAAAGAAATTAAGAGGGGAGAAAAAAAAAAGTTCAGAAAAGATCATTTTTCAGTTGGTGAGCCTATCAAAATGAGGCAGTAATAAAAAAATTAGATAAATAAAATAAAAACTTTTCATAACTAGTAGCAAATTCACTTTATATCCTTTAAATATCTAACATGCTTCATAAGAAACAAATGCTTTTAGCACTTTCTTTCACACCGCTAAAGATTAAAATAATTTTTACAGAACTTTTTCAACAGCCCCTTTTTAATGCACTTAATTTAGTGCTAAATAATAAGAGATCAAATATTCTAGAGTAAAAAATATTTCAGATTAGAATTCACCTGATAACCACACATATCAGAATTAGATTTATTGACACAAGAAAAAAAAGTCATCACAAAAGGACAAAGAATTTTATATTTCCATGCTGATTATTCATGATTAAATTATATCTTAAAAAATCTCGATTCATTTTCATCATTTATGGATGCACATCAATGAAGTAAGAATGGTGACTCAGAAAAGACCAAATATATAACACACACACACACACACACACACTTTGTTGTGTAAAGCAAGATTTGATAAACATTGTTGCTGTAAGTAGCCTAATTTATGAAAACTATTTTCTCAAATGGAAAACAAAAATCATAAAATGTGCAAACTGAATGATTTTTATTATCACAGCAAAAGACAAGAGAATCAAATGTGGGTGGGATGAAAATGGAGGATAAAGTCCATCTCAACAGAAGAAAAATAATTCAATGGCTACCACTATTTGAATATGAAATACACTAGAGCAAGCAGCCAGCAACCATGGTGTTTGTGGCGAGGGGGGGGGGTGCTGAACCAGGAAGCGTTTAGTAGAACATATCTTTGCTTGCATAAGAGACTTAATACAAATTCCATTTCTATAAAAAAAAAATTTTTTTTTGATAATGTTGCACTCAAACTGATCCTACTTTTTAGAATAGCTTACAAGTAATGAAATTATTTATCTGATCCAGTCAATTTGTTTTTGGAACTATAAATATTGGATTAAAAGGTTGGAAAAAAGTGAATTTTTAAACCTGGCTTCTAGCCTGTACTCATGAAACTGTTGGTTCCGAAATGTAACAGGCAGAAATTGTTATAACTTATTGAGTGAAGGTTGATAAAAAAAAAAAAAAAAAAAAAAAAAAAAAAAAACACCATACAACTACTAAATGGAATAAATGTTAGAGATTTAGTCAATTCATCTCCATTTCTAGTTAAAAATTTTTTTTTTTTTTTTAAATCATTGTTTCTTTCTTGCAACTGAGTTATGTTTACAAATGGAAGATGGAAAAGTTATTTAACTAAATGTTATCTGAAATAATTAAGTGAAAAACATTTCATAAGACAGAAAGACAAAAAAGATCAGATGCAAATAAAATAACCAAAATATCAAAAAGATACTAATCTAACTCACTGAAATGGTAAAATAATTTATTGCTCAAGTGATTTTGGTTTCAAGAGATTTTTCAATCACAAATTTTGTTGTGAAGTTTGTGGTCTACTCTGTATATACTTATAATACAAAACATCAGTTAATTAGGTATTCAAACTGTTCATAGACATATTTACACACTAAAGCATTAAGATTTTACTTACACTTAAAAGTGAGTTAACTTATGGAATTAATTGACAAATCAAGGTGGTTGAAAAAAAATCTTATGGTAAAGCAAGCACCATGGCTTTGAATTCCTTGATATCTGGAAGAAAGAATCGGGTTTTATATAAAACAAATAAAGGTGGGGGTATGCAACACTTCCACACCTTTAAATAGTCAACTTTCCTTCCTTGAAACCTGTCTGACTGGCAGAATAAACAATAAAGAGTTTAGAGAGAGAGAGCAAATAGTTACTAATTCCTACCAACAAGTGGCTGCTATATCTATTGTCAATCCTAACAAATAGAAGTTAATACAGAAAAGAAAATTTAGATTTTGTCCTGCAATCACAGTGTTTAAGAAAATATTTTAATCTCTTGACATTGTGACAATTTTAACAGCTATGAAAATAAAATAGAAAAAAAGATTTCATGAGAGAGAGAGAAGAAAAAAAAAAAAAAGAAAAAAGAAAGAAAAAGCACAAAATGTTAGCCTTGTCATTTTAGATGCATGAATATTTACAAATGACAAATATAATCCTATTTAAAATAATATTCCAGTGACAAAGCCCCTCATAGCTCTTCATATTACATAAATACGTACATATATTAAAAACAAGTAACTTGCTTTCATCTTATTGTTAATTTTATTTTTTTTCTTTAATTATACTGGCTAACAACAACAGAAAAGATAAAGAGAAATCAAAGTGTTGATCATAAAAGATTCTTCAGGGCTCCTCCATTGTCCCATATAAAAGTCCCATGAGGACACACAATTCCTTCAGTTAAAGCAGAAAATTTTTTTAAAGCTTTGAACATGGGTGGAGTTAACAGAAGCAATAGGAAAGGGAGAAGCTTTTTTTTTCTAAGGGGACAGACAAACAAGAGAATTACTCCCACTTTCTTTTTAAGGAGAAGATGAGGTACCTTCCTCAAAAACTAAATCCACTCTGAATACTAATAGCAGGTGTTATTTTATTCTGACAAATAATATAGATACTTAAATCCTTTCACCTATTGGTCACTTTTTTTCTAAATAAAATAAAGAATTACAATAAAATGTCTGTGTCTGCCTTCACTCCTAAAAACATTAATTTTAAAGATAATGGGGGATTATACAATACATCCTAGATTTACTTTTTAATCTATATTAAGTTTTTAAAAATAAATTGAATTCAACCTGTTAAAATTATTTTTGAGTAGAAATAAGTCTAATTTTGCTTTTTAGAACATTTCATGAAAATATTTTTTGTATTGTAGAAATAAAACGAAAAAAATATCCTAGTCCACTAAAATGGTATATTTGCCACACAAGGAAAAATTAAAAAGGTTTAAAATTTTCAGATGTTTATTATCATAATGAGACTGAAAAGGACTAAATTTCGTGTTCGTTATAAATCTTATAATCAAAAGTTTAAGCAAAGACGCCATTTTGTGTTAAATAAAAAATAATTTTTGTTTAATTATTACAAATTTGAATTAATGAGGACAAGATCAGTCACTTAGTATCATTTGGGAGGGGGGATAAACAAACAAACACCTCCAAATTCTGTAATTTCTTACTTCTCAAAATATTTTAAAAATATCTTTAATTTTCTATTGGCTGCTTCATCTTTGGTTCACAAAAGAAATCAGTCTTTAATTTTTACGGTACCAAACATTTATTTGGGTAAGATGTCTATGGATGACCAGTAGAGACATAATGCGCAGTGTTTTTAAAAAGAGGTGGTTCAAGAATTGGCCGATAATATTTATGAGCAAAAAGAATGGGCGAGAAAATTTTTTAAAAAATTATCGACAATTTTCAATGATATTCTTTAAATGAAAACCCTTGATACTAAATTTTATTCACACAAAAGCTTAAAATATTAAATGAAAGTTCTAACTGAACACTATAGACGTTTAAATGACATTATGAGTTGGGATCAATAATAAATTTTATACCGATTATATAGAAAACTTTTCATAGCAAAGAATTTACACAACAAATAAAACAGTATTTTATCAGTCTTTTTCGATTGAACAAATTTAGTCTACCTTGGGGTAGAAGATATAAAGTTTCGAAGAGTGTGTAGAAAAAAAAAAGGGGGGGGTACCAAATCAGCATGTGGCCTGCTATTTTCACAAAAATTGAAAACATTTTCCTATGTCTGAATGAAAATTCTGATGATTAAAGATTTGTATGAGAGTAACGAAATACAAAATACCATTTCCATTTCCATTCTAAGAATCTACCACACTGAATTTTGTCAAGTTAACTAACTCCGACCTCTCTTAATGTGTTTACAGTTCAATAATGGAAAAGCGAATGTAAGGAGGAATTTTGAAAAGAATCAATTCAACAAAGCTAGAAACCTTGAAATTCAAAGACTCGATTCATCAACAGTCAACACCCTTCTCTTCCCATTTTCATGGGAGTGGGAAGTAAATCAAGAGTTTCACGGTTCATGCTTTATAAAACGTGGGAGGGGAAATCTTTTCAAGCAACCGACGACGACGTCACAATCACATTTAATATTTTCTGAAAAAAAAAAATAAATAAATAAAATAAAGAGGAGGTAAGAGCAGAACAAAGTCAGTTTTTTTCGTTTCCCCCGTTTCTTCCATCCATCGTCAGATCGCTGAGTCTTCGTCTCAATTTTTGTAGCGCACATGCTACCACCGATTAGATTAACTAAAATAAATTACACACTAAAGAGATTGATGTAAACAAGGAAAGAAAAATATAAAGTCATTTCAGTTTGAAAAGAAAATTAAAATATTCCTAATTCCACATGTGGACAAAAAAAACAAAACACTGACAAATAGAAAAAATACCGATTGACCTATTTTTCAACTACGGATGTACAATCGAACTAGCAGTGATCAGGTTTTAAAAGATTCAACGTTGGCTGACTTACAAACCTAATAATCTTTGTCGCTAATTGGTTTTCACACACACACACAGAATGGGAGAATCAGTTTTATTAATTTGCGTGCATAAAGTTAGTCTTTTTGCTAAGACCTATGTGGATTATGAAAGGAAAGGTTTTGGGGTTTACTACAATTCAAAACCTGAAGATATCTGCCGTGTACAATTTAAAAAGAAAAAAAATGAATAAAAAATGTTAGTATTATGTTTAGATGACAGATTACAAATAAATAAATAAAATAAATTAAAAAAAAAAACATGAAAAATAACTTGTCATAGATTCCGAGGATACGAATGAATTGACGCTCAAAATAGAACTGAAAATATAACGAACCACTTCAGATCTTTAAGGATTCCACCCACTCCGCCACCAAACATCAAGGAAGATATTAAATTACGATGTGAAATAAATCAGTGTTTATGTAATTGTGAGTTATTTAAAAAATTTCAAAAGTTCTTTTCCAAGACAATAATAACATTTCTATAAAGATTTCAACGAAGAAACTTACTAGATTTTAAAATAAAATATTTTCTTTCATTTTTACAATAAATGAAAGTATAAAATATTAAAACAAAAAGGTTTTGTTTTCCAACCTAAATCAAAATCGAGCTTCCATAGAATAACAAAAAATAAAATAAAGAAATTGGGTCAGTCATGCTTTCCTCGGACAAAAAGAGAGGTAAAAAGAAGCCAAGTAAAAACAATGTCTTTTTTGCCTTTCATAAAAAAAGAAAAAAAAAAAAAATTCCGAAGAAATTTAATCATTCATTACTGTCAGGATACAATAAATGAAAATAAAAAGATAATTATCGTCTTAGATTAAGAAAAGATTTAAATTTTTTCGTTTCATGGCGCCAACAAGAAAAAAGCTTTGCAATTGATTTTTTAAATTATGAGCTTGATTCATTTCGAACCGGAGAGAAGGAAGAAATGACAATTCATTAAATGAATTCAGTCCATCCTATTTTATTTATTTATTTATTTATTTAGTCGGACATGTGCAGAAGAGAGTTAGAAAAAAACACACACACACACACAATTTGAAAATAATATTAACTGACCCCCCCCCTCAAGAATTATTCGAGTCATGATAAAAAAAATTTTTTTTAAATTTAAAAAACAAAAACATTTCTTTTATTTCAATAGTTTAGAAATGGAGGTTAGTTTCTATTGTTTTAGGACAGGTTAGTTTTAAATGTGCAACATATTGCGAATCGACTTCATTTGACAGCAATTAAGACTAATAAGAAAAATCTATTTCAGTGCAAAAAGGACGTGAGAATTTTTCATTAAGGAAAGAAAATGTGCAGTGGGGAAAATTGCCAGCTGAAGGCTGGAATTTTCCCTGCTCGAATCCAGTCGATAAGGTGGGTCACGTGATCAAACACATTTCCTTTCCCCATGCTTGATGCAAGAGTAAAAAAAAAAAAAAGTTCAGCATCTTCATTATTTGCTTGTATAGGTCGAAATATTTTTATATCCGACAAATGAATTGGCGTGTGTGTGTGTGTGTGTATATATATATATATATATATATATATATATATATATATATATATATTTAAAAAATCGAAACTCAATTTAAAATACCAAGGGAGGAAAAAAAAAACAACAACCTGGATTGTCGGGATTAAATTCAGTAACCCCCTCCCCAGCTGAAAGCGGTTAGGGTTACAACGGATTATTTAGATAATTACATAATTTGTAGGTTTTTGTTGTGATATTTAAAAAATCGGAGACAAAAATCTGATAGAAAATAAGAAATAGCAAAGTTTGTTTTGGTTTAATTTCATTAAATAAAGAAAAAGATTTCAATTCATAAAATGAGTTCGATTCATTAATCGAACTCACTTTATGAATTGAAATCTTTTTCTTTTCTTTTAAATGGAGAATCGGGCCTTGAAATTAAAGATATCATTCATATATATTTCAAAAGTTAAAACGTTTACGTAAAGTGTTTTTTTTAATGAGAATATAAGAAGGTTGCCCGAGGAGGGGGACACCCCTAGAAACCTGAACTCCTCTAAAGAAAAAGATCTATTTCTGTAATTAAATGTGCCAGGGTCTAACAATATTTAAGAATGTCCCTCTTCAGGGATGGTCATCTCACTCATGAATAAACTTAATTTTCGAAGGGAAAAAAAAAAATTTAAGAATAAGTTATTTTCAGTAAACTGCAAATCACGAATATTAAAATTTTAACTCAAAACTTTTAAAAGAATAAGATTTAAGAATGGTCTATAAAATCTAAGAAAAATGGTTAGAATTTCAGATCTGAATCCATGAATCAAAATTAAATCTGTCAACATTCATATATTAGAAAGAAAAAAAAAGTTTTTTCTTGTCTCCACCAACCAGAACTTAATCATTTCTTTTATTCTTTGATGAAGATTGAATCAGACCAAAATCATTTTTCACTATTTCACACATAAAATCTAAAATCTATTTCGTACACAATAAGAAAAATTATGATGGTTAACACTTAGCATTTATAGAAACTATTTATTTATTGGAATATCTCCATCCCAAATAAAAACTTTCAAAGAGAATTAAATTTCAAAACAAAAAACATGAAATACACAAAAGTTTGAAGGTGGAATATTTTCTGCTAAATAATGAATTATAGAAATAAAAAGGATTTTAAGGATAAAACTAAACAATTACTAAAAAACAAACAAAATAGTTTAAAAGTTAATTTCTGGGAAGTTTCTGATTCTAATTGCATTGTAAGTAAAACAAAGCAAAAAGGTCCTACTTCCTCAAAGGATCGAACCTGGGACCTTTTGATGATCAAAATGGACTGATTTGGAGAAAAAAATGCCATATTCATGGTTCGATTCTTAAAAAGGGAGAGGTAAAAAAAAAAAAAATAAAAAAAATATATTGTAATGTAATAGTAAATTCGTGAAATAGAAAACGTAAGGGAAATGTTATTTAACTTTTACTAAAAACAAATTTCTCATGACGAGGGATTGTTTTTTTAGCAATTTAGAATTTATTTAAATTAAATCCTTTTTTTCTCATTAAGATTATCTTTAATATTTCATGACGATTAAAGATTATTAATATATGCATAAAGAATACTTTGCAAAACATTTTTAGATTTTTTTTTGGGGGGGGGGGTAAAAATTAAATTAAAAAGAAAGATTTAGTTTCGATTTCCAAGTTGTTTTTTGTAAGCGCTTAAGAACTCTACATCTAAAAATAAGTCCCATCTTCATCATTATTAAAGATATATCACTTTCTAACAAAATGATTTGATTTATCAAAAAAAAAAAAAAAAAAAAAATCTAAAATAAAATGTAGACATATATAAATATTTGAAGAGAAAGAGACGAGGGGAATTTATTTTTCTGTCTGTGGCACAGAAGTGGCTCTGCTGAACGGCCGCCATTGAACCAACAAGAAAACAAATGTTTTTTTTTCTTCTACAATGAAAATCTTTCCGGATTTTAAAATAGACAATTAAGGAGAAAAAAAAAAAAAAATAAAAATAAAAAAAAAATGGGGGGGCATATAATTTCCTGTTTGATAAAAGGGGAAAAGGTTTCAAATCGAGGGGGAAATGAAGAGGGTTCAAATACCCATTCAATCTCAATTGATGGGGATTTTTTTTAAAGGAGGTTTAAGAAAGAGAAAAAAAAAAAAAAAAAAAAAAAAAAACTTCATCGACATCTACAGGGGTCATGTAATACAGTTCGACACAAAAATTCACTATAAAGTCTGGATTCCATTTTTTTTTTTTTTACTAGGTCTCATATAGTGAGAAATCCACTAGAAACTTTTATGGTTTAAAATTCCATCAACTAGTAAATAAAAGCGAGAGGAAAGAGGGAAAACTCAAAAGTTTAGTTTTTTTTTTTGTTTTAATCATTTAACTGATGTAAGAAAAATAAAAATAATACACAAAAAAAAGGGGGGGAAATAATCTCAATGGGAATATTGATTTTTTTTTTTTTTTTGGTGAGTGTTATATCGACATGGGTCATGAAATGTTGAGCCCCAATAGCAAACAAGATAATCCTTTCATCTTTTTTTTTTTTAAAGGAAGACTGAAAACCCAAGATCATAACAATTTATAAAGTTCAGGAGGGGGACAATTTGATTGTAAAAGAAAAAGAAAAAAAAAAAAAAAAAAAAAAAAAAAAAATTAAGACCTTCAATTTCAAGAACAAAACATTTTTAAATATTCGTATAAAATTTAGAATACTAAAAATTCTATACGGTGAAAAATAAGGCTTTCTAATAACATAGAAAGCATTAAGGGCATTTTTTTTAAACTTTAGGATTATAAAAAGTTAAATTAAAACCAGAAAAAAAACTGAAAATGTTTCAAGCAAAAAGTTACAGAATAAATAATTATGATTATATACTTATGTAAAAATAAGCAATTTTTTAAGTTTACGTTAGTAATTTCTAAGGGTGAAAAGGCAAAGTCAGTTTGAAAAGAAAAGGGAATAAAATAAAAATTATTAAGTTAAAAAAATAGCATATAAAAATTATTCCCCCCTTCCCCTTTTTGTTTCCTTAAATAAAAAGGTTGGAAATTTAAAGAGAAATAAATATAAAACTTACTCATAGTCTCTAAATATTTCGTTTGTTAATTTACAATGGAAAACTTCTTCGTCCGGATCCAAGTCAGGCGGAGGTTTTTGTTTCTGAAAAGGTTGTCTTCTCAAAAGCGGCATTTTTGATTCAGGATTATTAATATTTTGTCTCAAGGATTTTTTTTTTCTTTTACATAAAAAAAGAAAAAAAGTGAGACAAGACAAGGAAAGACAAAAAATAACAAAAATAAATAAATAAATAAAAAAAAAGGAAGATGGATTTTTGGAGGGAAAAACGAAGTCAACTTTTACGGTCCTCAAAGACTGGGTCTTAAAAAAAAAGAAAAAAAAAAAAGGCCGACCCACTCTTCGGTCCTTCCTGGTTTTTGTTTCCTTCAAAATTCCTGGTCAGTGGGTAAAGACAAAACTTCCAGATAAACTGCCTAGAAAAGCTTCTGACGTCGACTTGAAACGATCTTCCTTCTTTCTACCTCTAATGTCGGTATACAAAGAGAAGAGGTCACAGTTAACCTATAATAACACTTTTTTAGACAAGATGTTAGATCTCCTCGTTGGTTTAGGGGAGGGCTTTGTTTAGGGCTTCCGATCGCTTAACCCCTCCACCAGAATTACTAATCAATATCGATTTCGATAATCGAAGCATTGTTCTACCTCTCGATGATAATTTCAACCGATTTTCTAATCATTTTGAATTTTGTAGATTTATTACGATTTCCTGCACATGTCATCTACCATTTCTACTGGAGCCAAAGAGGCGGAGTTTACTGAGCGCGTCCGCAGCGCTGATTGGTTACGCTTTCAGATGATTGACAGTTATGCAAATGACTTGGCAAAAGACGAATCTTTTCGCACCTTTTTTTGTAAGAGAGCGGGATGGAGTTGTTCCCCTTGCGGCCTTTAATTGCAGTATAGTATAGGATGGTCTACAATGGTTTCAAGGGACCGGGATACAGCCGGTGTAAGCTTCTCAGAAATCAAAATGAATCTTTCTCGATTTTTCGATCGAATTGTCTATCATTAAGTAAATTCGTATCATGAGTGTCATTTGCGTTCCATGGCATGACATGGAATATCGTGTAAATGCACACTGTGGTCTTCTTCTTTTTAAACGTGTTATCGTTGTGAGAAGTGTTTATTGTTCCTAGCTTTCTCTAGTAGTAGTAAAGCACAAACATGTCGGCGATGGCTTCTTCCTTTGTTCGTCGAAATTGGACGAACCAAACTCGATCCGTATCTCGTGACTCAGCTTTTTTCCTATTTCTTCGTCTCTGACTTTTTCGGGGCGAATTTTATTGTTGTTTTTTCCTTATTTTGTTTTGATTTTTTAAAAGTTGTTTTCGTCCGGAAGAAACACGTGCTTTTTTTGTCTAGTAAGAAATTCGCAAATGTTAAATGAAAATTGCTAATATAAGTCTTTGTTCTTGGTAGCTTAGTCTAATTCTACCGATTACGTGGCCGGCTGACTAAAAATAACCTTTTTTTTTTTTTTCTTTTAAATTTTTAAAAATCTAATCGAAGATTGCAATTTTTTTTTTTTTTTTTTACCTTTAATCTTTTGAAAAATCTTTTTTCCGTCTCTTGGAAACACTTAGTGTTTTGTTATTTTTAATAAAATAAAAGGAAACGGATGTCTTTTACACTTAATTCGTTTGTTCAAGCAAGTTTTTATCTATTATATTTATTGAAAAAAAATTGTTCTCCGTATAACGAGACTAATAATATTTAATTCTGCTAAATTGCTACTCCTACAATTAAAATAAATTTAAATGTTGAGTTCGAACCTATATTTCTCATAATTTAATTTGCATCCTAAAAAGCTTGTATTGATTAATTACATACCTAATATTGATTACATAATGGACACTAGTAAATGTCTATTTTAAACATAAGTCTGTCTAGATAGATACACTTTAAATTGTTAAATAAGCACTATATATCTATCCTCACGGAGTAAGTATCCTTCCACTAGACAGCACCTCTTCAGCACATTAAGAGTAAGTGGTCAGGGCACCCCCTGTTGTTTGTCCAGTCGGCTGGGGCTATAGAATACACCGACTGCATCTCAGCAGAGGGGTGAGACCACCCCCTCAACGAATGTTTGATGGTGAGGTTCCATTAATGCTGGAGCTTTGGGGAATGCGGAGTATCCTTTCATTGTTATTGCTCCCAAGTCCACTCTGGCCAAGAGTGGTAGCACCCGATAAGCGGAACATCAAAAAGCAGTAGTATGAGTCAAATAGAACTAAACTGTGTACTTATGCTAAACTGAAATGTTTGAAATAGAGCTGTTTTGACTGTTAGTAAACAAAAACAATACTTATACTAGACTGAATTGTTTGAAATTCAATTTGGCATTAAATGACCTGAAAAGGGTTGATATGCTGTAAAACCAACCAACCAACCAACACCCTGTTGTGTGCAGCTTGTCCAAGCTGCATTGCTAGTTCGTTTACAAAAGTTCACATTAGTAAAGGATATTGTACTCTATTTTGCAATAACCACATATACAAACTTTAATTCAACCAGTTTTAAGGTTTTCTGTTCTTTCAGATTTCTTGAAATTTATCAAATTCATTTTCTTTTTTTTTTGGCTGATTAAACTTTTAAATAAAAAGATTTTTGGACATTTTCTTATTTCATGAATGAAAATGGTCAAAGTATATTCAATAGGATTCATATCAGGACATTGAGTTTGGTATGAAAGTTGCATGGTAGCTTTTTGGACAAAACATTAAATCTTTTATGTTGTATAACATAAAACTCAATCAGGGTGCTTTTTCTATTTATTCACCAGAGAACATTAGAATTCTTCTTACAGAATGAACATATATTTTTCTAAAGTGATATTCTTCTGCTATTTAGAATGACAACTGCTTCCAATTGTTCCACACACTAAAACTAAATACAAAGTGGCAACAATGTTAGAATAACAACATACATAATAAACTCTTCCTGATAAAACCCATGCTAGGAGAATGAAAAAAAGCTTTCCGATAGGAACAAGTCAATATATCCCAGTTGGTCACACAAGACTTTCTCACTCCTTTATACTAAAACAAGTGGGACAACCACAGTGTGTAGCAAGTCAAACACCCTACACTGTTAAACATTTTCACATAGAATGCAGAGATTTAGCTCTAATTAAACAATAATTTTTTTAACACAAAAAAATATAAAGGACCTATTTGAAAATGTTGACATAAACATGATCATTATCATACAAAGTAATAAAAAACTGTCCTAGAGGATTTTTTATTGTCGAAACAAAATGTTTAAAAACTAAATAAACTTTTAAACAATTACACAAAAATGAAAATATAAATGCAAAATGTATGCGATTCTCCCTAAACTGTAGGCATGAAATTAACCCAGATAGGTTGACATGCCATGAATAAAAATCTATCATTCTTGAATTCTTCTTTAATGATCTTTAGATCCATAAATCTGTTGGAAAAATGATGACCCATCAGAAAAGATGACAGTGTACAAATATTGCAATGATTTATCCATCATTTCAATTAGTCACCACTTTCTCTAGTGAATGTTGACTAATTTTAAAAAATTACTTTCTACGAGCTATCTGTTCTGCCGTATTAATCAATAAAGTACTACTAATCTTTGACTAATTCTGATACACTTTGGCGCAGATGCTATCTAACAATGGAGATTGTAATTTACCCCAATTTTATGACATGAAGATAATAACCCAGGTTACCTGAATGAAATTTAGTAGTTTCCTTTCCTTCTTTCATTAATTGTACAATCATATGGTTCAAACTTTAAAGCAAAATTTCAAATACTGATGCTATTTGATATTGAGTTTGCTAGGGAACCAACTCCTATAACCGTTACGCTATGTGTCCTGCTGGACAGTTTAGAGTGAATTTTTGGGACTTATAAACTTAATGTTCTTACTTGACTAGGATTACTACTATTATGTATGATTTTTTACCTGTGCTCATATTCAATTTTTTTTTTTCCTAAGCTTCTAAGGAGAAAATCATCTGGAGGTTGCAGGTTCAATCCTGACTGCAGGCGAGTAACAATACAGGAATACTTAACACTTGTACTTGGTTATAGTTAATGAAATCAGAACAGGCGACCCCCGTGGATTCAGTAAAGGACATAGTTCGAAGTTCCGTGGTGGTTACCGAGTTCGACAAACACCTGAAGAAGGCCGGAGGACGTATCAGCCGAAACGTTGGGGAAAATAACAATAGAGATGAAGACAATAGTCCAAAAACTTTTAATGATAAAAATTTCAGCCAGTGTATCCTTGAGTCTTCTTCTGGTGTTTCTTTTCGAACTCAGGAACTTACATGGAACTTTTTTGGATGCTCGAGGATAGATGGTTCTAATTCCATTAACCACAACTGAGTACAAGTGTTAAACTATAGTAAAAGTATTCTTTGTGAATTTAACCTGAAGTCGGAATTGAACCTGAGGAAAAGGCAATGCGACTTTGGTGATGGATAAGTTGGAATACTCCATCAAATTGGCAGACTTGATTAGCAATGGTGGTTATTGCAAAATAAAAAAGGACCAAACCCAGAAAACGAAAAAGAAGCTGTCACACATCCTTAGTAAGAACAAAGATCTCAAACCTCAAATGAAATACAGACAGCTAATGCAACACTACAGCAAGCTACTGCACATATATGGCTTTCTTAAGATTTATAAGGATGGTATTCCATTAAGACCCATTGTCAGCTACAGAAGTTCAACACGTCACCCATTGAACTGCTTCCTTATAGAGATAGTCTCCCCACTAATGAGTAAGTCCTCATCATATGTCAAGAACTCTGTCCATTTCATGAAAAAATCAGTAATGCTTCCATTCATTCCAACCAAGTGCTGAATCCAGATGTAGTAAGTCTCTTGACGAGGATACCCACTGATGAGACACTAACAGTATTACAGGATAGGTTGGCTGCAGATTCCTCGCTAGAAGAATGCACATATCCCAATAGATAATCTGATGGAGATGTTGGTTTTCTGTGTGGGAATAACCAACTTCGGGATGGGATCTGACATACCCACAAGAAGAAGGAGTAGCTATGAGATCACCGTTGTCCCCAGTATTGGCCAATGTATATGTTAAATGACATTCGGATTTACATCACAAAAGCCATGAGTGTGGCTTTGGTATGTAGATGATACATTCATACTCTGGCCTTATCAGGAAGACATTCGGACGCCACTGGATCATGTGAACTCAATCAGACCATCTATATAGTTCACTATGGTGAAAGAAGAAGACAACAAATTATCCTTCCAAGATGTATTAATAACTTTCACAGAGCAGGGATTCAGGTCATATGTTTGTCGAAAGCCAACCTTCACTGGCCAGTACCTAAACTTAAACTCCCACCATTCATTTGCCCAGTTGGCTGGGGCTGTAGAATACAATGACTGCATCTCTGCAGAGGGGTGACCCCCCCTCAACAAGTGTCCAAGACATGACACTAAACAATCTAATTGTGAGGTTAAATTAATGTTAGAGCTTTGGGGAATGCAGAGTATCTCTTCATTGTCATTGCTCCCAGGTCCACTCTGGCCTGTAGTGGTAGCACCTGGTAGGGTCCTCTCTATGAGTTTAATAGAACTAATCTGCATACTTATGCTAAACTAAATTACTTGAAATAGAACTATTTTGATATTTAAACTATGTACTTATGCTAAACTGAATTACTTGAAATAGAACTGTTTTGACATTGAAACTGTACTTACACTAAACTGAATTGTTCAAATGGGAACTGTTTTGACATTTAACTGTTTGTAAACAAAAACTATACTTATACTAAACTAAATTTTTTGAATTAGAACTGTTTGACTAAACTGAATAGCTTGAAATAAAAATGTTTTTGACAATTAAACTGTGTACTCATGCTAAACTGAATTGTTTGAAATAGAACTGTTTTCTTGTATAAAAATGGATTTGGCATTAAATAATCTACAAAGGTTGATATGCCATAAAAACCAACCAACCAACCATTCATATGATGTAAAAAAAGGAATTATTTGTTGCATACAACATTAAGCAAAAGCCATTAGTTGTGACAGTGATGCATATGAAGAAAAAATGAATAGCTAAAGAGACAACCTCCATTACAAAAACTACCCAGAGAGCATAACATAGACTCCAAGAAATCTCGATTGAACGCCAGAGAACAATAATTGAAAACTCACTATGGTCTGTCTGCCCAGTGTCAAAGGCCTAGTCAAAAAGATTCAAAAGATATGTAGTCCATATGATATTAGGACAATATTCAGGAGTAGATCAACGCTTTGAAAATATCTTGTCTGAGTCAAGCCTCCAAAAGAATACAACATGGCCAAGAATTGCTTAAACTCCATCCTCTGCAGCTGTGGTAAAGTATACAAAGGTAAGAAATACCGCCCATTAAAAGTAAGGCTAGAGGAACATCAAAAAGCAGTAGTATGAGGCAATATGAAAAAGTCGGGTATGGCTGACCATATATGGAAAAAAAGGAAAAACATATGCTTTCATGGAATGAAGTCAAAATAATAAATAGGGAAGAATATTAGAGAATAAGACATCTTAAAAAAGCAGCGTATCTGTTGGGCTACAGTGACCTGTTGAGTAGACCAAGTATAAAGATGAATATGATATGGGACCTAATAATCAAAAAGGCTAAATTAAAAAAATTGCGATATGAGTTAAGGTAAAAACTCATACATGATAGTAATGCATAGTGTTGATATCATTTGGTCTATAAGTCTCAAAAATTCTCTCTGTATTGTCCAGCAGGATACGTAACATAACGAATCTTGGTGTTTGGGAAATGAACTTCAGGTGAAATCATCTGGAGGTTGCAGGTTCAATCCTGACTACAGGTAAAAAAAAAACAGGACTACTTATATGGCTTAACACTTGTACCCAGTTATGGTTAATAGAAATGGAACAATTGAACCCCACTCCACCTGAATTAAATAAAGTTTTCAGTTCAAAGTTCTGTGTAGGCTCCTGAGTTTGAAAAAGAACACCTACTGAAGAATGCATCGGCTGAAACATTGCAAATATGATAATAAAAATGAAGATAATAGTCCAAATACTCTTAAGGATTAAAATTTTCAAACTTCATCTCAAAAATTTAGATAAATGATGTTACTGTAATACAAAAATATTTATTGGAAATTTATTTTAAAGTTAATTAACTTTTAAACCAAAGATATCACAATTTTATTGTTTCTGGCAGGATATTATACCTCCATATCACCAAAAGAGATGTTATTAGGTATTATTTATTGCCAAATTCTACAGTACTGAGATTGCAATCAAAAATACAATTGCCCAGTAACCTGGGGCTGTAGCATAAACAAACTGTATCTCTGCAGAGGAGTAAGACCCCTTCCCCAATGAGTGTCCTAGACATGACACTAAACAATCTGATGGTGAGGTTCCAGTAATGCTGGAGCTTTGGGGAATGCAGAGTACTCCTTCATTGCCATTGCTCCCAGGTCCAGTCTAGTCTGTAGTGATAGCACCTGATAGGGTCCTATCTATGGGTCCAATAGAACTAATCTGCGTACTTATGCTAAACTGAATTGTTTGAAGTAGAACTGTTTTTGACATTGAAACTGTATTTATTCTAAACTGAATAGTTTGAAATAGAACTGTTTTGACATCTGTGTGTAAACAAAAACTATACTTATACTAAACTGAATTGTTTGAATTAGAACTGTTTGACGAAACTGAATATCTTGAAATAGAAATGTTTTTGACAATTAAACTGCTTACTTATGCTAAACTGAATTGTTTGAAATAGAACTGTTTATTTGTATAAAAATGGATTTGACATTAAATAATCTACAAAGGTTGATATGCCATAAAAACAAACAAACAAACAAACAAAAATACAATTGCATGAATATATATATATATATATATATATATATATATATATATATATATATATATATATATATATATAAAAGAAGTGTCCTTATTTTGGGACTTTTACATATTGATATTTTTTATCAAAGAATTCCATTGCTGCAGAATTTGGTCAGAAATAATACCTAATAATATCCATTTTGATTGTATAGTGTGCCATTAGAAATAATAAAATCCTGGTGTCTTTGGTTTAGAAGAAAATTTACTTTTTATCAGTCAAGATGTAGAAACAAAATTAGGAATATTCTAGTATAATAATAAATGACTCAAAATCAAAATTAATCACGTTTTATAATAGCTATTCTTTGACTATGTGGCCATTGTCCAGTTCTGTGGTCATCCAATGTAGACAGTATGAAATTAGCCAAAGAAGAGCCTTGTGGCCATTGTCCAGTTCTGTGGTCATCCAATGTAGACAGTATGAAATTAGCCAAAGAAGAGCCTTGTGGCCATTGTCCAGTTTTGTGGTCATCCAATGTAAGTTGTCCTTAGTCAAGGGTGACCTGAAAGCTCCCTTTTCAATAGCTACTACACCAAGGTGTAAAGGAGGGCACTATTCAATTCCCTGGATTGCTCGACTTTACTCTTGATCCTTACCTTATAATGCTGAGTATTAGGCAAGGCGGTATTAAGTACCATTTTTTGAGTCTTTGATATGACTTGACCTGGGATTGAACCCTGGTCTCTCCAACCATTGGTGAACACTCTACTTATTAGCCCAATGGCCCAGTTCATCCAATGTAGACAGGATGAAATTAGTCAAAGAATAGCCATGTGGCCATTGTCCAGTTCTGTGGTCATCCAATGTTGATCATATGAAATTAATCAGCAGAAGGCCATGTTGGTATTGACAAGTTTTACAGTTATCCAAGGATAGCCGTATGGGCCTTGTCTAGGTATGTGGTTGTTTCATATGAATTGAGTCAACAGAAGGCTATGTGGGCATTGTTCTGTTCTGTGGTCATGCAATGTAAACAAGATTTTTATATCTGTCTGATTGATACTAACAAAAACTTTTGGTTACTTGAACTGTAACATCTGTCATCCACTATGTGTCACTCAAAACAACTTGACTCACCAAACTGAGTATTAATGAGGTCACTCATCTACTGGGAATTTGTATATCCTGGCTTAACACAAATGAGATGACAACACAGTAACAATGAGAGAGTACTTCATCCGATTGTCCGATTTATGACAAAACTCAATAATAGGTCAAGTCATGAGTAAAATAATGTTTGCAAGACAGAATCAAATAACACGATTACCTAAAAAATACCAGCAAATAGACAAAACAAAATAATGTAGGAAAAAAACAACACAAAGATAAAAAAATATCTTGAATATTAAAAACAATAAAAATTGTAAATAGTTTACAAAAACTAAAAGATTATTTCACAAGTTATTCTGACAATTTATAGGAAGGAATCTCCATGACATAGAGGATAATATGCTGGAGTGCAACATTGTTGTGTGTTTGATCTCCAGTTGTGCTACTACGTTCAATTTTGGATAGCCTTGGGAAAGGCATGAATCCCCTTATTTTTCTAGCTATGGGCCACTCTGTCTGCTGGGGCTGTAGAAAATCCCAATTGCACTTCTGCTAAAGGATATGACTCCTCCTACCAATGAGTGTCCTGGTGATGACACTAAACTGCATCTGATGGTGAAGCTCCAGTCTTGGAACTTTGGGTAATATGGTGTCATCTCTTCATTGCAATTACTCCCGGGTCCACTCTTACCCAGGATCTCATCTATGTAACAAATTGTTCAATTATTTACAATTAACATTATTAGTTACTTGAAACCATACTGCTGTGAGCAAATTATTTATATTACATAGAAATACTTGATAAATAGATTTATTAATGTTAATAGCAATACTTGAAACCATTTAGATGTGTACAAATGAATGATTAATATTAGATAAAATTATTAGTGTTAGAGAGGAATACTTGAAACCATTTAACTGTGTGCAAACAAATGAGCTGTAACAGCTTGTTTAAAAATAAAGTTACCTCCAAACTATTTGCTTACAAATCCTATATATATATATATATATATATAAAGACAGGATTTGATATTAAATAACCTACAAGATTTGATATGCCATAAAACAGCGACCAACCGACCAAGGATAGCTTTGGAACTAAATAACCCACAAAGGTTGATATACCATTAAATAAAGAAACCAAACCAAATCTTCATCCATATTATTTTGTTTGGGCAACCCAATCTAATGAGCAAAATGCAACACAAAGTAAAATTTTAAAAATAGTTTAACAGGTTTGAACTTAGACCAGTTGCCATACAAATGTTAAAGATTCGAGATTGCTCCACGATTTATACATAATTTGAAGGAGAATAACTGGATTTATACCTTTTCCCAAGACTATTAGCTCTATATAAAATGCAAACCACTTTGTCTGCGATCCATTTCCTCCAACAGTTAGCATTACATCTCAAGTGCTAAAATGTTTTGGTCGATGTATTCTTTGGCCTTCCTCATTGTCAGAAATTCTAAAATGAGTTATAATCAATATTTCACAAGTTATTTAGAAGAAGATATTCATCCAAATTGTTTGTGCATTTCCTTTCATTTCATCAAAAATGTTTTCCAACTGACCACAGAATTTTTCTCTGACTAAAAGAAGATTTGATACCCATTTTCTTCAGTGACCTGCAAACAGTATTTTATATTCATAAATAAGAATATGCCAACTGCAGGGTGGTAAGACAATCCTAATGAGTGTCCAAATCCAGAGTGGTGGTATCTATTAGAGTCCCATTTGGAGTTTCAGAGAATATGGAGTTCCCCTTCTTTGCTTTTACTCTCAGATCCACTCTGACCTGGAGTGGTAGTACCTATTAGAGTCCCATCTATTGATCAAATAGAATTAGTGTCCTGGGTATGACACTAAATTGCATCTGATGGCAAGGCATCAGTCATGGAGTTTCAGAGAATGTGGAGTTCCCCTTCATTGCTTTTACTCCCAGATCCACCCTGACCCGGAGTGGTAGTATCTATTAGAGTCCCATCTACAAGTCATATTGAACTGTCAAATCATTTAACTGTGTGTGCAGACAAATGACTGATGTTAAATTGAATTGTTGGTGTTAAATCGCAATACTTGAACTGTGTGAAAATAAGGCATTTAGTGTTAGCAATACTTGAAACTATTTAATTGTATGCAAGCAAATAATTATTATTAAATAGAATTATCAGTGTTGAATAGCAATACTTGAAACCATTTAACTGTGGGCAAATAAAACTAATAGTGAATAGAATTATTAGTGCTAAATCCCAATACTTGAAACCATTTAACTGTGTTACCAAAAAACTATTTGTTCACAAATCATATATATTTAATATATGTATCCACAGGATTTAGTATTAAATAACCTATAAGGGTTGATATACTATAAAACTCATTCAACCACTCAAATAGAGCTATTTAAGAATTATTTGTATTAGATAAGAATACTTCATACCATCTTACCATATCCAAATTATTTGTATTAAGAATTGTCGTTAGAAGTTATAATTGTTTATCAAGGATTAGTTATATTAGTTATTTGAAACCATATAATTGCTAGCAAATTATTAGTGCTAGATAAAAATACTTGAAACTATATAACCATGTGCAAACAAATTATAAAATATGAATAGTTATTTTAAATCATATAACTGTGTATAAATTATTTGTACCCGATAGGGTTATTTGATATCATATAACTGTGCAAAAGAAAAAAGTATAATGGAAAATTGAAAATATAAATTATGATTACAATCAAACATTTAGAAATTAATCAGATTTTGGCATTAAATAACCCATAAGGAGTTGATATGCTCTTAGATAAATAAACTAAACCAAACCTTTAGAAATTAATCCTTATTTGGCATTAAATAACCCTTAAAGAGTTATTTGTCATTAAACAAATAAACCAAACCACACATTAATATTCTTGACTCACTGACTAAAACTTAGAAACTTAAGATCATCCAGAAGAAATTAGACACTTCTGACATCAGTTACGAGGATCATTAAATAAGTTTCCAGACTTTTTTCGTATGGGCACTTTTATTGATAGTACACACATGAAACTCTAGTCCCCTTCGAAGTAATCTCCTCCGGCTGCAATGCACTTGTTCTACCGTTCCAACAACTTCTGAAAGGCCACATGGAAGTCCTCTTGTGTGAGCGTGTCAATGACCTTTGTCACAGCCTCTTTCATCTCCTCAATTGTCTCATAACGACAGCCTCTGAGCTTAGGGAATAACCAAAAGTCACAGGGAGCAAGGTCTGGACTATAGGAAGGGTGAAGAACTGTCTTGATGCCCATCTTGCTCAAATAGTCTGTGACAACGATGGAGTTGTGAACTGGTGCATTGTCCTGGTGGAAATTCCACTGACCCAATTTGAAGAGTGCTTACCTCTTCCGCCCTAATCGTTTGGCAAATCAACTCTGGTGTATTGAGTTTTTTACTCCTCCCACACCTGTCATCATCCCTCACAGACTCCCTGCCTTCCTTGGATCTCTTATGCCACGCAAAAACTCATGCTCGATTCATGCAAGATGGTCAAAAAGCAGTCTGAAGCATTCCATACGTTTCTATGGCATTTTTTCCAAATTTAAAACAGAATTTTATTGCATATCGTTCTTCTAAAGTGTCCTCACATCCAGATTGCATTTTTGAAATTCACCAGCTGTAACAATCAGGCTTTAGTAGAGTGTATTCCAATTGCTGCTGTAGCTGTTCATTTGAACCTGAAATCATAAAAATTGGTCAGTCATCTTATAAAATGTATAGCAATAACATACTGAATTTTCAAGAGTCTACGACAATTTTAAATGCCTATACAAAAAAAAGTCTGGAAACTTATTGAAGGCACCAGTACATCTGTTTAATTCCTGGGCATTAAATGAACTGACTATATGTCATATGAAGAGGTCAAAGATTCCCTCTATCAACTGTAATTTGTGGACAGTGCCTCTGCTAGTTGGGGGATATCCATAAGACCTGCAGATCAAGTTGCTAAATGGATACCAACAAGTCAGAGAGGGTGGTTCAAGACGTTGGCTGATAACAAACAGAAAGAACCTCTGACTGGTCAAGATAAGGTCGAATGACATCAGCCGCACTGGCTGAGGTTGTTCACTATGAAGAGCTTTGACTGCCTCATGTGTCATTCGATGCAGGAGCAACTAAACTTTAGTCATAGCCAGTCATTTGTGTAAAAATCTGTCATGAATTTACCCTGAACAACCAATAAATTTATTCCATGAATTACAAAAGTGAGTCAAAAGTTTTGCAATATTTTGGTAATGTGATACACAATTCAGCAGCTCCAGATGTGTTTGTTGCAGTTGTGAAGGTGATGAACAACACTGGACTCTGAAATGTCAAGCTTACCTGATACTCTCTGAATGTTGCCAGATTTGCTTCCAGAGCTTGAAGCATGGCCTTGGAATCCATGTTTTTAGGCTTCTTTGACCTTTGTTTGTTACTTGATCGTCAAGGTTCTGACAACCCAAGCAAAGTTTCTTGAACCATTTGTTTGCTGTATTGTAAATAAATCCACCTTCCATGGAATTATAGCCAAATTCAAATTCATCAAGCATACGTCCTTGGATTGGGTGACGTTGCACGTTCATCTGCATAGCTTCCAAATCACATATGGAGTAAAGCAATGCACATGTCAACATACCAATTAACACAATACTATCAACCACAACAGATACCTTCCATGGCCTAAACTGCTTCAGTCATATGATATACACTCCACAAATTAGCATGTACCAAAATATTGCAAAACTTTTTACTCACCCTAGAATGATAAAGTCTATTATCCTTATCTTTGTAGTTTTTATCAAAATGAATCAATTTATGTATGTTTGGTCTTCCCACTCATGTCTGATATTAAGAAAGAAACTCTTGTCCTTACTTTATGAAATATATAAACTAGTATCCTTATTTTTGTTGTTTTGATTAAAATCTTAACTGATGAATTCTCTTCCCATTCTAGGAGGCATGTGCCTCAATAATTATCATCTAAGGAAATGGACTTGATGAACCAATACCTTTCACTAATACCTTTGGAAAAGCTATAAATCCATCTGTTTTCCTTCCAGCTCGGGGTAAATAGTAGGGCATCCTGTGTTCTTTATCCATGTTGTAGCAACTGATCAAGAAGAAGGAAAACTCTAATTCAAGCTATTTGTACAGCACCTAGAAAAATTGACCTTGTATCACATCCTGCTCATGGTGGAGGGGTTCGGTAAATACATACCATTCCAGTGTAATTGTAAAATCTAGCTTTCCAAGTATTATCTGAAGTTCTGAGACAAAGCATTATTATTATTCTATGAATTATTCTGACTAATATATTTATTTTTATTGTTTTCATCATCATTTTTTTACAGATGTATTCTTCTTCTTCAAATGTGTGTTGCGTTCAGCAATCTTTAAAGAGTTTTGTCAAAAATCTTTTATCTCATTTATAGTTTCTTTTTCTTGTTATCAAACTTTTATCTGCACTCCAATTTAACTTTTTTCAAGATCAATTTTAAGAAATGAGTTATTGCCCTGAATCCTTGCCAGATCAATATTTTTCTAGTGAAAATTTCATTTTGGAGCATGTTTTTTTTTAATCAAGAGTTCATGATAAAGAAATTATGAAAATATACTTTTTTTTACTTAATTTTTTCTCTAAATATCAACTTAAATATCTCTCATGAAAAATCTCTAGAGTGGAAGCCTTCATAATTTGTCAGATAAAAGATTACAGTTACAAAGGAACATGTACAGTATTATCCTGCTTTATGTCATTTTGAACTATGTCAAATTAACCTTTTCTAGAGTGGGGGTGTCCTTATGGTGTAATGGTTAAATCGATGGACTGCGGAATCGTAGTAAGCGAGTTCATACTCCAGTCACACTATTACGTTCACTTTCGGGGAAATACCCTTGAGAAAGGTATGAACTCCCTTATCCTCTTAGCTATGGATTAAATAATACCACTACTGCTCTTCTAGGAGAATGGCTTTCGCATTAAATAACCTACAAAATTTGATATGCCATTAAACAAAGAAACCAAACCAAATTAAACCTTTTCTAGACTAAATTTCAGTTTAGTGAATATCATTATGTTGCTCTGCAACTTACATCATAATTAAAAAATATAAAATAGAATCTAAAATGTTCTTTAAATTCTTTAATGTCTTAATTCTGCATGTTGTTTACAGTAATTCTAAGGTGTTTTTCATTATACTTAAGACACCAGTGGTCCGGGAGACTGGGATTCAATCCCAGGTCGAGTCATACCAAAGACTTAAAAAATGGTACTTGATGCCTCCTTGCTTAACACTCAGCATTATAAGGCACGTATCAAGGGTAAAGTGGAGCAATCCAGGGAAAGGAGTAGCACCCTCCCCTACACGTCAGTGTAGTAGCTATTGAAAAGGGTCGCCCTCGACTACGGTCGCTAACTTTACTTACTTTACAAAGTGAATAATATAATTTTATTGTGTTCATTATTCTTTAAAAAATATGACTAAAATATTTTTTTAAATGTTTTTTAAAGTTTAATAATGGTTATATTCTTTAGTTATTTACACTAGTTTTACAATGCTTGTTTTCATTTTAAGGCATCAAATCTGGTTTGAGTCAAAAACTGGGTTATTTTATGGTTTTTGGAACCAAATTAATGATGTAGGGAGAAGTATAATTATACACACACAAATATATATATTTGTATATGATTATTATTATTGTTAAAGATGACAGATAAGGATTTAGAGTTGAGTTTTTTTATTAGCTTTTTCATGCTCATGAGCATGAAGGGTTTTTTAATAATTATCCAAAAGTACATATCCTCATTTTACATCAGAGATTTTGGACAATTATTAAAAAGGCTTCATTTTTACTTGCAACATGTTGTTCATGAACAAGAAAAGGCTAATAAAAAGCTAAACTCAAAATGCTTGTTTGTCCTATTTAATAAGATATGCTTTCAAGAAAATCTGCGACCTAAACACACACACACACACACACACACACACACACACACACACATACACACACACATACACACACACACACTATATCTATACATATATATTCATTTATATAACTAAAATCATCATGAACATAAGAGACTCAAGATGTATTTGTGTTTGCTCTAAAATGTAACATGGTTCCAAAATATTTTTGGTTCAGTCTAAAAACAAAAGCTAATTTATAAATAACTTAATTTGCGATATTTTCAGCCTAGTCAGTTGATGAAGGAGCTGTAGAATATGTCAACTACATTTCTGCAGAGGCTAAAACACTTCCCCATTGAGTGTCCTAGATATGACACCAAACTATCTAATGGTGAGGCTCCTGTCTTGTAGCTTCAGTGAGTGTAGAGTACCTCTTCATTGCCATTACTCCCAGGTCCACTTTGACCTGGAATGGTAGTACCTGTTAGAGTCCCAACTATGGGTCAAATAGAACTGTTTAATCATTTACTATACTTGTTATTGTAACTCCAGTTGTGCTATTACGTTTACTTTCAGACATTTGAAAAGTGTAAATCCACCTTATTCCCTCAACAATGGGTTAAATAGTATTACAGCTGTTCTTCTTCAAGGAAAGGGCTTTTGCATTAAATAAACCATGAAGGTTGATTTACCATTCAACAAAAAAATAAACTATAACAATAATTTACTATATGTCATTGCTTGGAATTAAAATTCTGTTGTATAAGAACATATATATATATATATAAGCACAAAGAATCAAACCCACTAGTATGAAACAAGCACTTTGGAAGCAAGACTTGACACTTTACAACCTGAATGTGTTTCTAAAATCTGTACAAGGGTGTGTCTATCCAAAGTTGGAATTGCTAGTTATATGTGATCTCATGACAGCAAACTATTGAAGACTCAATTTATATTAGTGCTTCAGCAGGAACATACCAGTAATTTGTGTCAATTCTGTGTGGGCCTACAGCAGGTTTGAGAAGTCATTTGAGGGTGCACAGGAGCAATGTCAATTGTTAAGACAGCTTATTCCTTTGTCACATATGCAAGGTTTTACTTGACCTCAGGAGTCACACACACTCCTATAGATACTCTTAATGAATCAATGATGGCTTTTTTCTGCAAAGTGGTAACCACTATATATATATATATATATATAAAAGTCAGCAAGTTATTTCAATTTTAGTATGAGATTTTTGAAAATTTATTTCATACATACATACCTAAGCCCTTGGTTCAAGTAGGATGCCACACAAGGTTAATTTTTCAGTGAAGTTCAACAGGTATGAATATAGAGTTTTCTTTCTCCGAGACCAGTTGCCATATCAAGATCAAAGAGTCTAGTCTGCCCTACTATTTACGCATAGCTGGAGGGAGAATATTTGGATGCATACCTTTCCTAATGGTATTTGTACTTTATGAATCGCAAACAACTTTGTCTAGGATTTACTTATTTCATGTATGTATATACTTGCTACATGTGTTTCAGGTGCCTTAGGACCCTTTTCAAGCAATTAAATTATTGGTTATGTGTCAAATACTTTTATATGAGTATTATATAGTTCTACCGGGCCATTGGCCTAATGAGTAGAGTGTTCACCAATGGTCTGGGAGACTGGGGTTCAATCCAAGGTCAAGTCGTACCAGAGACTCAAAAAATGGTACTTGATGCCAATTTGCTTAACACTCGGTGCTATAAGGTAAGGATCAAGGGTAAAGTGGAGCAATCCAGGGAAAGGAGTAGTGCCCTCGCCTACATCTTGGTGTAGTAGCTATTGAAAAGGAGTCTTCAGGTCACCCTCGACTAAGGTTGCCAACTTTACTTACTTATATAGTTCTCTCCAAGATAGTGGTTGGAAAAGGGGTCATAAATTATTCTAGTTAATTCAAAGTCAACTGCTTATGTTTGTCTCATTGGAATTAATTATCTGTGACTGTTTTCATCAGTGTCTTTTTGATAATTAAATAAATAGATTTTTAAATAAAGATTTTTTAAAATCAAAACAATGCTCAATAATGGCTGGTAGAGTAGGATAAAACTTAAAATGAACGTGATTGCTTCATTATTGTCAATTTCAAATATTTTAAAAAATATAATTCTTTGATGACACTAGCCTATTGGTCATATCTGAGGATTTTTTATTATTATTTTAAATACATGAAACTGACAATAAAGCAATAATAAGGCAACTACAGGGGTGGAGGGTGAATAAATATCCATTCATTTCATTATATATATATATATATATGCATAAAGCTTAAATTTTTATTAGGATGTGGCGAAGAATTTTTTAAATATTATAGTAAGTGAAGTTGGTGACTGTAGTCGAGGGTGACCCAAAGGCTTCCTTTTTCGATAGCTACTACACCAAGGTGTTCTGGAAATTCAAAAGATTCAGAGTTTCTAGACTGTACCCTTGGTTATTGGATTGTATTTAACTGCTGTGCATCCACTTGCCAAAGATACAATAAAAAATTTCAAATATTGATTATAAAGGTATCTCTCCTTCTTAGAAGAATGGTTCAGTTTTGGTTTCTTTGTTTAATGGCATATCAACTTTCATGGGTTATTTAATACCAAAGCTATCCTAGTTGAAGAGCAATAGTGGTTCTATGGTAAAAGGATTAATTTTTATTTAAAAAAATGAATCCTTTCACAGAAAATAAAACAGCTCTTTGAAAAAAGGAAAGGAAAAAATAAAAAAGACAAAGGTGCCTCATGTGTACAAATAAGAACTATTTATTACCAAGTAAATAAAAATAAATAAAAAGGAGTTACAAAGTTTTGAAGAAAAACACTAGTTGCTAAAATTAATTGCTATTTTAGCAACCAGTCAAAAAAACTAAATCAAGTAACAATGATATAAGTTGTTTCGAAAAAACACTGGGTCACTCACAAATTACAAGGAACTGGTATGTTTTCAACAAACAAAAGAGCTGGTATTTACAACTCAAAAAAAGGGTGTTGTATGAATGGAAAAAAAGATTTAGAAGAGTCTCTTAGATGAAAAATATCTCATGTGAAAACCTGTTCATTTTTCCGTCAAGAATACAGTGAATAATGCAGACACTTGGGGGTTCATTCAGCAATTCTTTCAGCACTTGTATAGGACAGCAAATTCAATTATACACCTCATAGTCTGAGTCAAGACAGTACAAATTTTCTGATATAGGCAACAGTATATTTCGTCAGGAAGAATGCAGCACAGCAGGGTAGTTCTGGAACACATTATGGTTAACGTCAAGACAGCACAAATTCATAGATATAGGCAACAGCATATTTCTCTAAGAAGAATACAGCTCAGTAGGGAAGTTCTCATGGACACCTCATAGGGTTTTCAGCTTGCATACCAGTTGGTCCAGGTGAATTTGACACCTTTGAATCCAGTAGATAAGGGTTTCTTCTTTCTTTGTTTTTTTTTCAATGGGATATCAAACTTCATGGGTTATTTAATGCCAAAGTCATCTTTGTAGAAGGACAGTAGTGGTACTATTTAACCCATAGTTGGGCATGGAGTTAAAGGAGTTCATACCTTCCCCAAAGCGCATTAGTCCAAAAGTGAATGCAATAGTACAACAGGAGTTTGAACTTGCTTATTATGATGTTGCAGTCTAGCATGTTAGCCACTACGCTATGGGGACTCTCCTCTCTGATAGGAATGTTTGTGGTATAGCATCATATCATTGAAATTTAAAGATGACATAATTTTATGATTTCTACATGCTTTAAGAAAAATAATGATACTACTGTAAATTGCAGCCTACAAGTCGACTTTTTAAGTCTGAAAAAATCTCTACAAAATTTGAAGTTGACTTATACGACAAGGCTAAAATCCAATCAGTGGAACAGTACTCCTAACAATCGATGTACATCACTTTAGCAGGCTGCTACAAACATTTCCAACTTAAATTTAAATTTGGTGAATATATTTAACAAATCAACACAAATATTGATATAAAATAATCAAACTAGAATAAAAATTGAGTATTCTAATGCTATATCACATGGTGCTTCCAACAGCCAATGCACTGACTGTATATACTAACCCGAACATCAAAGTAGCCAATGGTTGACTTATATACCAGGTCACTTATTGTAAATATCTATTAATCTGGCTGAGCCACAAAAATTGAGTACCCAGTAAAGATCAAAATTATTATGAATAGTCTGTGAGGTTAGTTTTCCCTTGTTTTATGCCAGATACTGATTAAATCTGAGAATCAGTTTCAGACAAAAAATAAATTTTGAAATGTTTATTAACTTTTTTCTTAATAATGGAGGAGGAAAATACATATAATCTTTACCATTTACTTCCTTTGGATCTAAACTAAGAGATTATTTCAAATAGATGGTTTGGTTTATTTAATGGCATATCAACTCCTTATGGGTTATTTAGTGTTCACATTTGATTTATTTGTAAATGTTTCATTATAATCATAACTATATTTTTAATGTATATTTTTCTTTTTTTTAAGTAGAGGAATTATATTGTTAATTAAATTACCATGACCAGAAAATCCGACGAATACTTACGCATGACATATGGAAACATTGGACAGCTGTTTCGACCTTATTAAGTCTCATCAGCAGTGTATACCGTGATCTCCACCACTGGAGATCAAACCAGCGATCACAGATTGCAGAGCTGTTGGCTCAGTTGTACAGTTTCCACTCTGCAATCTGTAGTCACTGGTTCGATCTCCAGTGGTGGAGATCATGGTATACACTGCTAATGAGACTTAATAAGGTTGAAACAGCTGTCCTGTGCATAAGTATTTGTCGGATTTTCTGGTCATGGTAATTCATATAACAATATAATTCACTATATTTTTAATGTTTCTTTGTAATCATTTTTTGAAATCCTACTTTCATCATTTGTCTTTTATTTGCACAATCATATGCTTTTAAGCATTACAATCCAATACTAATAATTTTAAGCAGATGTATTTGATTCATAATGGGAATATTAACAGGTACTACCACTCCAGGTCAGAGTGGATTTGGGGATAACGGCAACAAAAGTCTATTCCACACTCCACAGAGCTCCAGAAGAGGAGCCTCTCCATTAGATGCTGTTTACTGTCATATCCAAGATACCCCCCTTTTGGAGTG
This sequence comes from Sepioteuthis lessoniana, assembly GCA_963585895.1. NCBI lineage: Eukaryota > Metazoa > Mollusca > Cephalopoda > Myopsida > Loliginidae > Sepioteuthis > Sepioteuthis lessoniana. The sequence continues at coordinate 374,948 of OY757946.1, read as the reverse complement.
GGAGGCTTACCTCACTGCAAAGGATGCAGTTGTGGTATTATAAATTCTGCTGACACGGTGAATATTTCAAATGTAGCTTAACCAGGTTTTGAGGATCCAATTTTTTTTCAGTTTAAACTTAACAAAGTTGTGGACACAGTGGCCAGAGAAATTTTATTATTGATTGGACTAATTTAAATCTGTACTTTTAAATCTTGTTGAAATCTGTAAGCATCCCTAATCTTTAATATGCAGTCAATTACAATAGACTCTAGATAAACCCTGAGGAAAACTTTTCTTTATAAAAGAAACAAGAAGAGGTTTATGAGATGAAGGAGAAAGTAAAGAGTTTTGAGAAAAAAACTTGCAAGTTGGCCTTTAAATACCTTTGTTTTGTTTTTTTGTTTTCTTTTCTTTGTTTGTTTTTGCTTTTTCTTTTTAATCCAAGATAATCTTTAAGACTCAGTGGTGAGATGAATGAATGAGGGGCTTAGAGTATTGAGGCTTTTATCTGCATTGCACCTGCTTTCTAAAAGTTCTTTTTTGCTTTTAATTCTTATCATTACTTCTTAAAAGGGTTATCTGGTTAAATGATTATACTGAAGGTTAAGAATTTAATCCCTTGTACTACATTAGAAATGCTTATAAATTATAATTTATATATATATATATATATATATATGTGTGTGTGTGTATAAAGTGGGTTTACACCTTTCCTAAAAGCAGCAGTCCAAATTGAACAAAACAACTTCAGCTTGATTCACTGATTTTTTTTTCAACTGTTTAGTTGTCCCCTCTCTCTCTCTCTCTCTCTCTCACACACACATATACACAGAGACATGCATACATGCATAAGATGTGCAGATGCGTATACGCTCATACACAGTGTACACAGAGGCATATACACACAGATGCATACACAAACTCATACACACACACACACACATTCACACACAGATACATGCATCCACATATACAGAGGCATATGCAGACACACACATACACAGACACTCACACATATAAACACATACACCAAAGTATACATACATATGCAAAGAGGGTCAAATGCACATACACTGAGGCTCACACATACACACACATAAACAGATGTATACACATACACAGATGTGGGCACACATATACAGAAGAATACACTCATACATACACAGATGCATATGCATATATAACAAGGTACATATACACATAAACAAATGCACGGATATAGACATATACACACATGCACACACACAGATATATATACATATGTATATGAAGAGGCTCACACATACAGACACATGCCTACAGATATATACAGACACACACATACATTAGCTCACATACATATATAGATGCAGAAAAACATATATAGATGTATACACACGCATACACAGATGCACACATATAGACACAAATGCAGAAACGGGCATACACTCACACACACACAAACATGTGTATATTTTTTTTCCTTGCCTTTTTATATCAGTCTCATACATTTTTTTCAAATTTATGAAACTTATAATCTTTAGAGATAGATGTCTAGAAAAGATATACACAAATTCAAAAATTTATCTCAAAAAACAATTTAACATTCTAATGCATACAATACACAGTTTTGTAGAGCTATTAACACCTTTATCCAACCATGCTATGAGTTAAATAGTACCACTACTGTTCTTCCACAAAGATAGCCTTGGCATTATATGAAGGTTGATATGCTATTAAACCAGTTTTGTAGAGAACCCTTAGAGTTTATTGTTGCACCTGTGTTGACTTATGACAGAAAATTAGACATTTCATAACCCATCTTCATCTCTATCACAATGCTCTAGTGTTGCATATTGACTTTTGACAGAGCTATCAATCTGGGATTTCTGAGACAGGATGTTCCAGCTGTGTAACCAAAGTGATAACAAAAAACAAGTAATGCATGAGTGTAAGCAGATCACAAGTGAGGCTCTGAATATAGAAGATCTGAATATAGAAGATTTGTGTCAATATAACAGTCCTCTGCCTGTCTGTGTCTACATCCTTCGTCTCCCTGTTTCTGTCTCACACTTACAGTCAATTTCGACCCTTTTGAGAAATAAAGATGAGAGAGTTATATTTTTGCAAAGAATGTGTTATGGTCTCATCATTCTTTTATATCTATATAACACTAGCATTTCTATGTAAAACTCATGATATATTTGGTTTGGTTTGGTTTGGTTTCTTTTTTTAATGGCATATTAAGCGTTGTGATTTATCTAATGCAAAAGCCATTCATGTAGAAAAACAGTGGTGGTATTATTTAACCTAGAGCTCTTTTCCCAAGAGTACTAATCCAAAAGTGAGCTCCCTTATTACAATGTCAGTGTCAAACACGTTAACCACTACACTATTCGTATACCTCCCTCATGACATAGGGTTTTGTTCTGGTCACTTCAACTTTGCAATGACTGCCATTTATTAGAAATTGTTTGTCTCTGTTCCTGCAAAATTTTCCTGTCTGTTATGAAATTTGTAATTCTTGACCCTTTCTGCAGATTTTTCCTGGCTAAATCAGTAAGTAGCATAAACAAGCTGCAATTGTTTTTGGATATTGATTGTCTCTCAGGACTTTTACCATTGGATAAATATTGTGTTGTTTTAAATTTCTTGTATCATTCATAGATGGATTCAGTGAGTTCCATGAATGTGTTAAAATATGACAGTAATGCTTTACTGAATTTAGGCCCACAAAATGCATTCTCAACAGCTTTAGGTTTTGGCACTCTGACTGAAAAAGGAACACCTGGTGCTATTGAAAGCCTTAATAATAAACTTTAAGTATTTCCACTTTAAAAAAATGTACCATGAATAACTATATCTTTTCTAGTTTTTATGTCTTGTTTTTTAAATAAATTTTTGAAATCATTTGATTCTTTTATATATATATATATATATATATATATATATATATATATGTGTGTGTGTGTATATATATATATATATGTGTGTGTGTGTGTGTGTGTGTTTGTGTGTGTTTGTGTGCATTTGTATGTGTTTGTGTATGTTTGTTTGTATGCTTGTTTGGGTTTTATGGCATATCAACCTTTGTTGGTTATTTAATGCCAAATCCATTTTTATACAATAGAACAGTTCTATTTCAAACAATTCAGTTTAGCATAAGTACACAGTTTAATTGTCAAAAACATTTCTATTTCAAGCTATTCAATTTTGTCAAATAGTTTTAATTCAAACAATTCAGTTTAGCATAAGTATAGTTTTCGTTCAAACACAGTTAAATGTCAAAAAAAGTTCTATTTCAAACAATTAAGTTTAGTATAAGTACACAGTTTAAATGTCAAAACAGTTCTATTTCAATTAGTTCAGTTTAGCATAAATATGCAGTTTAAATACCAAAACAGTTCTATTTCAAGTAATTCAGTTTAGCATATATACACATTTTAGTTCTATTTGACCCATAGATAGGACCTTACCATGTGCTACCACTCCGGGCCAGAGTGAACCTGGGAGCGATGGCAATGAAGGGTTGCTCTGGATTCCCCAAAACTCTAGCATCACTGGAACCTAAACGATCAGATTGTTTAGTGCCATATCTAGGATATTCATTGGGTGGGGGGCTTACCCCTCTGTAGAGAAGCAGTTGGTGTATATTCTACAACCCCAGCTGATTGGCCAATACACAGAGTTAAATGTAAAAACAGTTTTATTTCACATAATTCAGTTAAGCATAAGTATGCAGTTAAGATGTCAAAACAGTTCTATTTCAAGCAATTCAGTTTAGCATAAGTATGTAGTTTACATGTCAAAACAGTTCTATTTCAAGTAATTCAGTTTAGCATAGGTATGCATTTTAGTTCTATTTGACCCATAGATAGGACCCTATCAGATGGTACCACTCCGGGCCAAGTGGACCTGGGAGCGACAGCAATGAAGCTCCAGCATTACCTGAACCTCACCATCAGATTGTTTAGTGTCATTGTCAGGACACTCGATGGAGGGGGGGTCTTACCTCTCTGCAGAGAAGCAATCAGTGTATACTACAGCCCTACCTTACTGGACAATTGTGTGTATATATATATATATATATATTATTTAGATCTGTGAACCTAATCAGTAACTTAGATAATTGTCTGCTAGAGAAATAAAGAATTGATGCTTAAGCTTTTTCCAATTTGATAAGCATTAATTTATTTTGAAATAGAATTAAAAAATTTGTTGTAAATCAAAGTACAAGGCTGAATCAAAATTTTTGCAATATCTTGGTAACATAAAGCACAATTCAGCAGATTCATATATGTTTGCGGATTTTATGAAAATGAGAATCCACACTGGCGGTGAAATGCTAAGCTCACATGATACTCTCTGAGTACAATGCATTCGATTTGTTTCTATTGCTTGGAATCCAGAGTTTCAGGCTTAGCTGACTTTGACTGTTACTCATTAGATTTGATTCTATGGTTTGGAGCACAACCTTGGAATCCAAAGTTTTAGGCTGAGCTAACTTTGCCTGTTCCTCATTGGAATTGTTTCTATGGCTTGGAGCACAACCTTGGAGTTCAGAGTTTTAAGCTAAGGTTACCTTGCTTGGAGCACAGCATAGGAATCTAGAGTGTTAGGCTTAGCTGATCTAGCCTGTTCCTCATTGGATTTGTTTCTATGGCTTGGAGCACAACCTTGGAATCCAGAGTTTTAGTGTTAGCTGACCTTGCCTTTCACTCATTGGATTTGTTTCTATAGCTTGGAGCACAACCTTGGAATCCAGAGTTTTATGCTGAGCTGACCTTGCCTGTTACTCATTGGATTTGTTTCTATAGCGTGGAGCATGACCTTGGAATCCAGAGTTTTAGGGTTAGCTGACCTTGCCTTTTACTCATTGGATTTGTTTCTATAGCTTGGAGCACGACCTTGGAATCCAGAGTTTTAGGCTGAGCTAACCTTGCCTGTTACTCATTGGATTTGTTTCTATGGCTTGGAGCACAACCTTGGAATCCAGAGTTTTAGTGTTAACTGACCTTGCCTTTCACTCATTGGATTTGTTTCTATAGCTTGGAGCATGACCTTGGAATCCAGAGTTTTAGGCTGAGCTGACCTTGCCTTTCACTCATTGGATTTGTTTCTATAGCTTGGAGCATGACCTTGGAATCCAGAGTTTTAGGCTGAGCTGACCTTGCCTTTCACTCATTGGATTTGTTTCTATAGCGTGGAGCATGACCTTGGAATCCAGAGTTTTAGGCTTAGCTGACCTTGCCTGTTACTCATTGGATTTGTTTCTATAGCTTGGAGCACGACCTTGGAATCCAGAGTTTTAGGCTTAGCTGACCTTGCCTGTTACTCATTGGATTTATAGGATATCTATAACTCAGGATTCCAATAGATTCTTTGCTATATGTTTTAGGATAGATTCCTATAGATTACAATATGATTATAGTATATAATGGATGCCTATAGATTATATCGATAATGTATATATTTTATTGATAATATATAATATAGATAATATATAATGGATAGAAAATGCAATTATAATATATAATGGATTTCTATAGATTCTTAGCTATAAATTTTAGGGTTAGCTGACCTTGCTGGTTACTCATCAGATTTATAGGATATCTATAACTCTGGATTGCTATAAAACCAAGGTAATCCAAAAACTCCTATAACTTCTATAAATCAAAGGTAAGCCTATAAATTATATAACTCCTATAACAAATATAAATCCTATATATAATAACTCCTATAATAAATATAAATCCTATAATAAATGAAGGTCAACTCTGAATTCCTAGGCTGTGCTTCAAGCCATAAAAACAAATCCATAACTGGTAAGGTCAGCTAAGCCTAAAACTCTGGATTCCAAATTCATGCTCCAAGCCATAGAAACAAATCCAATGAGTAACAGGCAAGGAAACTTTAGCCTAAAACTCTGGATTCCTTAGGTTGTCCTCCAAGCCATAGTAACAAATCCAATAAGTAACAGGTGAGGTCACCTAAGCATAAAACCCTTGATTAAAAGTTTCTGCTCCAAGCCATAGAAAGAAATCCAAAACAGATAAGGTCAGCTAAAACTCTGGATTCCTAGGCTGTGTTCGAAGCTATAGAAACAAATCCATAAAAGGCAAGGTTAGCTGAGCCTAAAACTGTGGATTTGAAAGTCATGCTCAAGGCCATAGAAACAAATCCAAAGAGTAAAAGGCAAGGTCAGCTAAGCCTAAAACTCTGGATTCCAAGCCATAGAAAAATATCCATGACAGGCAAGGTCAGGGAAGCCTAAAACTCTGAATTCCAAAGGCTGTGCCCCAAGTCATAGAAACAAATCCAATGAGTAACAGGCAAGGTCAACTAAGCCTAAAACTCTGGATAACAAGGTCGTACTCAAAACCATAGAAAAAAATCCATAACCATATTTACCAACCCCTCCGCTCGGTCAATTTTTAAGCGGAGTTTATCAGGTTTGAATTCAGAGTTTTCCTTCTCCTAGAATAGTTACCTCACCAAGGCTGAAGAACCTAGTCTGCCCTACTATTTACCCATAGCTGGAGGGAGAATTACTGGATTCATACCTTTTCCAAGAAAAAAATCCTTAACAGGCAAGGTAAGCTTAGCCTAAAACTCTAGATTTCAAGGTCATGCACAAAGCCATAGAAACAAATCCAATGTGTAACAGGCAAGGTCAGCTAAGCCTATAACTCTGAAATTTAAGGTTGTGCACCAAGCCATAGAAAAAAATCCAAACGTGCCAAAGTCAGCTAAGACTAAAACTCTGGATTCCTAAGGCTCTGATCTAAGCCATAGAAACAAATCCAATGAGTAACAGGCAAGGCCAGCTAAGCCTATAAGTCTGGATTCCAAGGTCATGCTCCATGCCGTAGAAACAAATCCAATGAGTAACAGGCACAATAGAAACAAATTCATAAACAGGCAAAGTCAGCTCAGCCTATAACTCTGGATTCCAAGGTCATGCCCAAAGCTATGGAAACAAATCCATAACAGGCAAGGTCACCAAAGCCTAAAACTCTGGATTCCTAGCCTGTGCTCTAAGTTATTGAAACAAATTCATAACAGGCAAGGTCAGCTCAGCCTATAACTCTGGATTCTAAAGTCGTGCCCAAAGCTATGGAAACAAATCTATGACAGGCAAGGTCAGCTAAGGCTAAATCTCTTGATTCCTAGCCTGTGTTCTAAGCTATAGAAACAAATTCATAAACAGGCAAAGTCAGCTCAGCCTATAACTCTGGATTCCAAGGTCGTGCTCAAGGCCATAGAATCAAATCCAATGAGTAAAAGGTAAGCTCAGCTAAGCCTATACCTCTGCATTCCAAGATCGTGCTCCAAGCCATAGAAACAAATCCATAACAGGCAAGGTCAGCTAAGCCTAAAACTCTGAATTCCTAAGGCTGTGCCCTAAGCCATAAAACAAATCTAGCGAGTAACAGGCAAGGTCAGCAAAGCCTAAAACTCTAGATTTCAAGATCATGATCTAAGCTATAGAAACAAATCCAATGAATAATAGGCAAGGTCACCTAAGTGTAAAACATTCCAAGTTCCTGCTCCAAGCCATAGAAACAAATCCTTAACAGGCAAGGTCAGCTCAGCTTAAAACACTGGATTCCAAGGCTGTGCTCCAAGCTAGGGAAACAAATCCATAAGAAGCAAGGTTAGCTGAGCCTAAAACTGTGGATTCCAAGGTCATTCTCCAAGCAATAGAAAAAAACCAATGAGTAACAGACAAGGTCAGTTAAGCTTAAAACTCTGGATTCCAAGGCTGTGCTCCATGCCATAGAAACAAATCCAATGAATAAGAGGCAAGGTCAGCTAAAGCTATAAATCTCAAATCGAAGTTAGTGCTCCAAGCTATAGAAACAAATCCAATGAGTAACAGGCACGATCAGCTAAGCCTGGATTCTAACTCTGGATTCCAAGGTTGTGTCCAAAGCTATGGAAACAAATCCATAACAGGCAGGGTCACCTAAGCCTAAAACTCTGGATTCCTAGCCTGTGTTCTAAGCTATAGAAACAAATCTATAACAGGCAAGGTCAGCTCAGCTTATAACTCTGGATTCCAAGGTTGTGCTCAAGGCCATAGAATCAAATCCAATGAGTAAAAGGCAAGCTCAACTAAGCCTATACCTCTGCATTCCAAGGTCATGCTCCAAGCCATAGAAACAAATCCAAAAGAGTCAAGGTCAGCTAAGCCTAAAACTCAAGATTCCAAGGTTATCTTCCAAGCCATAGTAAAAAATCCAATGAGTATCAGGCAACGTCAGCTAAACCTAAAACTCTGGATTCCTAGGCTGGGGTCCAAGCCATAGAAACAAATCCATGACAGGCAAGGTCAGCTAAGGCTAAATCTCTGGATTCTGATGTCATACTCCAAGGCCTTGAAACAAATCCAAGGTCAGCTAAGCCTATAACTCTGCATTCCTAGTCAGTACTCCACACCATAGGAACAAATCCAATGAGTAAAAGGCAAGGTCAGCTAAAGCCTAAAACTCTGGATTCCAAAGGATGTTGTCCAAGGTCTTGCTCCAATTTTTTGAATCCAGAGTTTTAGGCTTAGCTGACCATGCCTATAACTCATTGGATTTGTTTCTGTGGCTTGGAGCATGAACATGGAATCCAGATTTTCAGGCTTACCTGACCTTGTCTGTTATGGATTTATTTCTATAGCTTGTAGTGCAGCCTCGAAATCAAGAGTTTCAGGCTTAGCTGACCTTTATTTATTATAGAAGTTATATTTATTAGAAGCTATATTTATTATAGGATTTGTAGGAGTTAGGGGATTTATTATAGGAGTTATAGGATTTAAAGGCTTACCCTGGATTTATAGAAGTTATAATAATTACCTTGGATTTATAGGATTTATAAGAGTTATAGGATTTATGTGATTTATATTTACCTTGGATTTATTGATATCCACAGTTATAGGCTTACCTTGGATTTATAGGAATGCAGAGTTATAGGATTTATTGGAAGTTTATGGGAGATATAGGGATTCAGACCTTGAAATCCAGAGTTATAGACTTACTTTACCTTGGATTTAAAGGAATCCAGAGTTTTAGAAGTTATAGGAATTCAGGGTTATAGGAGTTATAAGAGTTATAGGCTTACCTTGGATTTATAGGAATCCAGTTATAGGCTCACCTTGGATTTATAGGGATCCAGAGTTTTAGGAGTTATAGGGATCCAGAGTTATATGATTTATAGGGTTCATAAGAGTTATAGGAAGTTTATAGGAGTTATAGGAATCCAGACCTTGAAATACAGATTTATAGGCTTACCTTACCTTGAATTAATAGGAATCCAGAGTTATAGGATTTATAGGCTTACCTTGGATTTATGGGAATCCAGACTTTTAGGAGTTATAGGAATCCAGAGTTATAGGATTTATAGGAGTTATAGGATTTATAAGAGTATTAGAATTTATAGAAAATTTACACTATCAATAAAAGTGCCCATACGAAAAAAGTCTGGAAACTATTTAATGATCCTCATATAGGCTTCCCTTACCTTGGATTTATATGAATATAGAGTTATAGGAGTTATAGGATTATACCAGTTATAGGATTTAAAGAAAATTTATTGGAGTTACGTCCTATAACTCTGGATTCCAGCAAATCCAAGGTAATAGGAATCCAGAGTTATAGGATTATGGATTTTTATGAGCTTGGATTTATAGGAATCCATAGTTATAGGAGTTATAGGAGTTATAGGCTTAACTTTGATTAATAGGAAGGCAGAGTTTTAGGCTTAGCTTACCTTACCTTGGAAGCATGACCTTGGAATCCAGGGTTTTAGGCTTAGCTGACCATGCCTGTTATGAATTTGTTTCTATAGCTTGGAGCATGACCTTGGAATCCAGAGTTATAAGCTTACCTACCTTGGATTTGTTTCTATGGTTTGTGGCATGACCTTGGAATCCAGAGTTTTAGGCTTAGCTAACCTTGCCTGTTATGGATTTGTTTCTATGGCTTGGAGTACGACCTTGTTAGCCAGAGTTTTAGGCTGAGCTGACCTTGCCTGTTACTCATTGGATTTGTTTCTATGGCTTGGATTACTGCTGAGGAATTCAGAGTTATAGGGTTAGCTGACCTTACCTGTTATGGATTTGTTTCTAGGGCTTGGAGCATGACCTCAGAATCAAAAGATTTAGGTTTAGCTGACACTGCCTGTTACTCATTGTATTTGTTTCTATGGCTTTGAGCACGACCTTGGAATCCAGAGTTTTAGGCTTAGCTGATCTTGCCTGTTATGGATTTGTTTCTATGGCTTGGAGCACAGCCTAGGGATCCAGAGATTTAGGCTTAGCTGACCCTGCCTGTTATTCATTGGATTTGTGTCTATGGCTTGGAGCATGACCTCGTTATCCAGAATTTTAGGCTTAGCTGACCTTGCCCGTTATGGATTTGTTTCTGTAGCTTGGAGTATGACCTTGGAATCCACAGTTTTAAACTGAGCTGACCTTACCTGTTACTTATTGGATTTTATCTATGGCTTGGAGCACAGGCTAAGGAATCCAGAGTTTTAGGCTTAGTTGACTTTTCCTGTTACTCATTGGATATCTTTCTATTGCTTGGAACATGACCTTGGAATCTAGAGATTTAGGCTTAGCTGATCTTGCTTGTTTTTCATTGGATTTGTTTCTATGGCTTGGAGCATGACCTTGGAATCAAGTCTTAGGCTTAGCAGACCTTACATGTTATAGATTTGTTCCTATCTCTCGGAGCACAACCTTGAAATCCAGAGTTTTAGACTTAGCTGTTATGGATTTGTTTCTCTACCTTGGAGCACAACCTAGGAATCCAGTGTTTTAGGCTTAGCTGACCTTCCCTGTTACTCTTTGGATTTGTTTCTATAGCTTGGAGCATATCTTGGAATCCAGAGTTTTAGGCTTAGCTGACCTTGTCTGTTATGGATTTTTTTCTATGGCTTGGAACATGACCTTGAATCCAAATTTAATGGTTTCTTACTCCTCTACAAAGGACATCACTTTAATGGTGTCTTACTCCTCTACAAAGGACATCACTTTTATGGTGTCTTATTCCTCTACAAAGATACTGTCAGCATATTCTAATCACTGCCACTGTTAGGTGACTAATCAATTACGGAAAAATTTTTTATATACTTTTTATAGACTTTAAAAATGAACTATTGGCACTGACAATTCTACACCAGAAGAAAGCCCGAGTATATAGCCAAAACATTGTAAACAAAGAACAGTATAGACAAAAATGAACTCCTGTAAATCCTCTCTAACAAAATTTAAGCAAGAACTATTTTGATTTGTTAGTATTTTTGATACTATCTGTTCATGTTGAGCATCAAAATATTAGATCAAGTGTTTATCGTAATCATGATCATAATCAGTACTTAATATTTATAAAAAGAAAAAAATAATAACTATTTTTCTTTTTATTATTATTATTTACAGATTTCTTGAAATTTGGTTTGGTTTGGTTTGGTTTGGTTTCTTTGTTTAATGGCATATCAACCTTTGTGGGTTATTTAACACTAAACCCATCATTGTAGAAGAACAGTAGTGGTACTATTTAATCCACAGCTGTGGGGATGAAGGGGCTCATGCCTTTTGCAAGATTATTAGTTCAACTGGAGTCCAAAGTCCCTTTTTACGATGTTGCAGTCCATTTGGTTGTTCACTATTTTATGGAGAATTACCGCAAAAATTTGTCTAGATACATTGATATCTTTGCTGAGATTACAGAAATTAGACATCCACAAACTAGCTCAGTAAATCTTAATGCCTATGGCAATAACAATATATTTATATTTTAATACTGTTGTAACTACCTACCTACCATTTTGGCATATATAATACAAAGGAGTGAGGTTTGATAGACAAAGCTAAATGAAAAATACCCCCACTACATACCATAAATCTATGATTTTACTACACCGGACAGTGGGTAAGATTAATTACAAAATTAATCATAAGCACACCAGCTCTCTTCATGACAATTTCCTTGTAACACTCTGTCCTAGCCAATAATTCTCCATCATACTCTTTAGTTTCACTGAATCTGTTCAAAAATATTGAGATTATAATTAAATATTTTATAATTTTTCTATATTGTAATTAAATCAGATTTAGTAAGTAAATTGTGTTGTATTTACTCAGCTCCTTCATCATGGGCAAAATGTGACATAAGGTTAATTTTTTTATTTCGAATAAAGCTGTTTTGAATTCAGAGTTTTCCTTCAACTAATCTGGTTGCCCTACTATTTACCCATTGCTTAATAGATTCATGTTTTTCCCCAAAAAGTGCTAACAGCCTCATCCAGGATTTGAACTTGGGTCACCAATTTCATTTCCTATAACAATAGCCATTACACTAAGCATTCCTCCAAATGAAATCATGAGTACAGTTGATATTCCTTGTTATAAAAATGCATCAGTCACTCGAGTCCAGGTGATCAATGAAGAATATTCAACTGACCCTGTGGTGGAGTAGCTAACATGCTAGATTGTGGCATCGTAGTGAGTTCAAATGCAAGTTGTGCTATTGAATTCACTTTCAGATAAGTTCCCTGAGGGAAAGATATGAACTCTCTTATCCCTCTGACTATGTATTAAATAGTACCTCTACTGTCCTAGAAGGATGGCTTTGGCATTAGATAACCCATGAAGAATGATTTGCCATTAAATAAAGAAACCAAACCAAACCAAACCAAATCAAAATTTGCATGTCCTGGGTATGACACTAAACTGCATCTAATAGTAACGTTCCAATTTTTGAGCTTTGGAGAATGTGGAGAACCTCTTCATTGACATTACTTCCAGGTCCACTCAGTTGTTAATTTAATATATGGGTATTGTTTTGAATCATCCATTGCTACATTCATGTAGGTGTTTAGATACATTTGATTTTTTATTTTCTGGTATTTTAATGTTACTTTTGTGGAGTGATATCCTGGTATTGAGAGCTTGTGTCAATCCTATGTACACTTCTTTACATTTGTTACATTCAATGATGTTGACTTCATTGAGTTGCAGCTTAAATCTTTATCTATTATGAATTTTGTTTTTGGGTTTTTAAAGGTATAGGATTTTCCTTCTATAATTATATCACATATTCCACATCTTTTATTCTTGCATTTAGTAACTCCTTGTGTTGTATTTTCCACGAATGTAGAAGAGGTGTGTATTTTAAAAAAGATTTTTGAGTTGCCTCTGGCTTTTAATGACTTTTGTTGTGTTTAGTATTTCTTTGATTTTGTCATTAAGTTCTTTTAGATTTTTTATTATTCCTGTGAATAGTTCTGGGTTGTTTTTATTGTAGGTTGCAAAGTTTGCTAGGGGTTTTTCGTTGTTATTTTTTTGGGTTCTGTAGTTCTTTTAGTGGTATTTTTCTGCTAATTTGAATCCATTATTGTTTGGTATACACTCGGTGAAGGGTTATGTGTAGCTCTTTTAGGTGAGTTTTTATGAGGTTTTATTAGTTATTATTTGCATATTCTATATGCTTGAGTGTAAGGGATGGATTTTATGCAGTTTTTTGGGTGGTGACTATTTAAGTGGCAGTATTGTTGGGAGTCGGTGGGTTTGTGGTAGATATCTGTGATGTCTAAAGATGGTAGTTCTATAAAGCTGTGTTCCTCAGTGAATTTTATTTTGGTGTGTAGATTTTGGAGTAGGTTATGTAATTTGTTCTTTTCCAAATCCTCAAATTCTCGGGACCATCTCTTCTGGGTATGATGTTAACCACCCACTCAATTCACTCCAACGATCGTTCAGCCCCATTTCCTGTCTGGGGGTTTATTATGGTAGATAATGATTGTCATATTCTTTCCATGCAGGCATAAGAGTGCCCCATCTGACTATGGCACCTGAACTAAGAGACACTGTGTAGTTCAAAGCCTTACCAAACGAAATAATAAAATGTAATTAACGAAAAATGATTAATATAAAAAATCATTACCTTAATTATATAGCATAAGTATCTTTTCCATGACCAAGTAAAATCTCTTTTTATGTATTTTTTACCAATGATTTCATATAGATTTTCTTCTAAATATGCTAAAATTAGGGTGATTGAACAGGAAGGAGTTATTATTAAGGATTAGTTCTATACTATCTGTGGTTAAGTTTTGGCTGAATCTTGGGTGTAATGTTTCTAGGTATTTATCTATCCAAAATAAGATGGCTTGTTTTCCTAATTCATGATGGATATTACTGAATAGGTTTGTGACATCAAATATGACTATGAGTGTGTCAGGATCAATTTTTTGTGGTATGGAGTTTAAAAAATGGATGATATCTTATTTACCCAACCCCTCCGCTCGGGCAGGATATGACACAAGGTCAATTTTTAAGCGGAGGTTTGAATTCGGAGTTTTCCTTCTCCTAGACTAGTTGCCTCACCAAGGCCGAAGAACCTAGTCTGCCCTACTATTTACCCATAGCTGGAGAGGGAATAATTGGATTCATACCTTTCCCAAGGGTATTAGTGCTATCTGAAATGCAATCAGTCTCGTCCAAGATTTGAACTCGTGTCGCCGTGTCCATTTCCTGTGACGATACCCATTACACCACGGGCACCTCCATAAATGGATGATATCGTTAATATAGCTTTTTATCTTGTTTTGCCCAGTCAGCTGGGGCTGTAGAATACACTGACTGCACCTTTGTAGAGGGGTAAGACCCCCACCCAAGTGTCCTGGATATGACACTAAACAATCTGATGGTGAGGTTCCAGCAGTGCTGGACTTTGGGGAAAGTGGAGTACTCCTTCATTGCCATCACTCCCAGGTCCACTGTGGTCCGGAGTGGTAGCACCTGATAGGGTCCTATCTATGGGTTAAATAGAACTAATGGCATACTTAGGCGAAACTGAATTGCTTGATTAAACGGAATAGCTTGAAATAGAAATGTTTTTGACAATTAAACCATACTTACATTTAAACTGCATGCTTATGCTTAACTGAATTATTTGAAATAGAACTGTTTTTTGACATTAAAACTATTTACACTTAACTGAATTGTTACATATAGCTGCTTGAATAGTTTGAAATAGAAATATTTTTGACAATTAAACTGTGTACTTATGCTAAACTGAATTGTTTGAAATAGAAGTGATTATTTACATAAAAATGGATTTGGTGTTAAATAATCAACAAAGATTGATATGCCATAAAACCCAACAAACCAAACCATTTTTATCTTGTTTAGAAAAAGTTAAAGTAAAATGTCAGTTAGTTTGCTGAGTCTGCGTGGTACAATGAGCATTCTACTATGGGTCTAAATTTACGGTCATGAGGAGTTGGAATTTCTATATATTCAGATTTTTGTGTTTCTATGGCTTTTTAAAAATTTCTTCTGACTTGTGAATTTTTGGTTGAGACACACATATATACACACATACGCACACAAATACACTACGACCCAGAATAAAACAACAAAAAGCCTTTTTTTTCATACATGTTTGGACCAGAGACTTGAAATGTTTAGAGCATGAAAATGTTTCGATGGATAGATGGATAGATAGATAGATAATATCATTGTGTGGGCAGTTGGCTGTAAACCTATGTCAACAAACACCCGTCTAGTGGTGGTCACTCTTGTTCGTATATGTTTTTTTCTTTTTCTCTCTTTCTTTATTCCTTGTATTTAACCCCTAAAAGGAATGATGGTCAAAATAATTTTAAGGTTGTGGTTAAGACAGAAGCAAAGAGAGAAAAGAAAAAAAATTATTTGGTTACAAATTCTATGAACACTGTTCTAAGAAGAAAAGAAAGTGTCGGTCAGTCAAGAAAAAAATTCAATGGATAGAGATAGAGAGAGAGAGAAAGAGAGAGAGAGATACAGGGTGTCGGTAGAGGAAAAGGCAAAAGATAAGGAGTTAGTAGAGAAAGAGACAAAAGGAAGGGGTGAATGAGGCTGAGAGACAGGTGAACAAAGGTAGAGTGAAGAAAAGAGAGAGATAAGGAGTCAGTAGAGAAAGAGGCAGAAGGTGCGGGACGAGATAGGCAGAGATGTTGGAGGCATATGATAGGGATGCTTTTAACTTGAATTTTTGTTTCATTATTTTTTTTATATTCACTGGGTTTCTTTTATTCATTTTATCTATTGTGTATGAGTAAATTATTTTTTTGAAATTCCATGTGCCTTGTTTTGATTTTGTTTATTTTGTTTTTATTTGGAATTGTTACTTGCTTTGTCATTTATTTGTTTTGTTTTATCTTCATGGATTTTCTTTTCTTTTTTGTTGTTGATTTAATTGCAATTGACATGGTGTTCTCTTGGTTTGTCCCATTACCTCCTAAGATGGTATCTCCTGATGCAACACATAAACAACTGCCAAGACTTTTGATGCTCACAATTGCTGGGAGTTGGTAGAAGAAGCTATTAAGTCCTTGTGGATTGGATACTATACAAAATATAGAAGATGGTTTTAAGTCCGTCTGGATTGATTGTTAGGAAGGCAGTGGGAATAATGAAAGGTGGTTCAAAGTCCTTCCAAGTTGATTGTACAATAAATCGAAAGAGGTGTTTAAAAGTCCTCTGGGATGAACTGTTGAGACAAGGTGATGAGGGTCAGATATGTTGAGGCCCCTGAAGGTGCTCAGTCATGATGCAGCATTTGTCTTACTGCAGAGACCATAATGTTACCGACCTGGTAAGAGAGATGCAGAAGGCAAGATGAGAGTCCTCTTGGATTTATTAGTTGGGAGTGGTCAAAAGCCTTCCCTGGGAATGATTTCAAGGAGTGAAAGAATATGCCATCCCAGCACATTGCTGTGTGTCTTACTGTTATAACTGTATGGAGTAAGCTCCCTTGTTTGTGCTTTTGTTGAAGGAGTGCTGAGGGTAACAAATTGCATGATAACAGTTATGTTTGTGTTTTTATATTTTTTATTCTTTTGTGTGATTTATTGTGAATAAATGACATGGGTAAGGGAGGGAGGAGAGTGGCACAATAATGTGCATTCATGTATGCGCATATATGCACATATATGTGAAGGTCTGAGACTGGAAGTAGGGGTGGCAAGGACCAAGGCATGTTTGGCAGTCAAAGATAGAGACACAGACTACGTCGACATTGTAGCAGGTGTACTGCAAGGAGACACATAAGCCCCTTACCTCTTTATCATCTGTCTAGACTACATGCTTAGAACATCTATTGATAAAATGAAAGAAAACGGTTTCAAGATAACAAAGGAAAGAAGCAGAAGATACCCCTCAAAAACAATTACTGACGCCAACTATGCTGATGACGTAGCACTTCTGGCAAATGCACCCGCCCACACTGAAACCCTGCTGCATAGTCTGGAACAAGTAGCTGTAGGTATGCACACAAAATGGAATATATGTGCTTTGGTCAAAGAGGCGACATTTCCACAATAAACGATAGCTCTCTGAAACTAGTAGACAAATTCACCGACCTAGGAAGCAATGTCTCATCAACCAAGACAGACATCACCACACAACTAGCAAAAAAGGCATGGACGGCTATTGTTCATATGGAAGTCAGACCTGACCAATAAAATGAAGCAGTGGTTGTGTTGATACTACTGTATGGCTGCACTACATGGATGCTAACTAAACGTATGGAAAAAAGCTTGATGGCAACTACACAAGAATGCTACAAGCAATATTGAACAAGTCCTGGAGGCAGCACCCCACAAAGCAGCAGCTGTATGGTCACCTGCCACTCATCATGAAAACTATCCAAGTTAGACAAATCAGACATGCCGGACACTGCTGGAGAAGTAAGGACAAATTTATAAGTGGTGTATTCCTGTGGACCCCTTCACATGGACAAGCAAAGGCAGGATGACCAGCTAGAACTTACATACAGTAGCTATATGCCGATTTGAGATGTTGCCCAGAAGACCTATCGTAAGCAATGGAAGATAGAGAAGGGTGGTGGGAGAGGGTCAGGGATATCTGTGGTGATGGCACGACATAATGATGATGATATATATATATATATATATATATATACATATATATATATATATATATATATATATGCGTGTGTGTGTGTGTGTAATATGATAAATAAAGTTGTAGCATAGATGTAGCATCCGTGAGATATGAACAGGATTTAACACTTGGAATGATTATCAGGACCAAAAAGATGAGGTACCCTATCTTTGTGGGTAAATGTTCCATTTTTTTTTTACTGGAAAACAGTAACAAGAATATGCAAAGAATATGTCAATTTTGAACTGATATCAATTAGGTTTAGTTTATTTGTTTAATGGCATATCAACACCTTATGAGTTATTTAATGCCAAAATTTGATTCTTTTCTAAATGTTTGATTACCATCATAATTATATATTCAATGTTCCATTGTATTTTTTTAAATGTCATTTTTTTATTTATCAGTAATCATTTGTTTAAACAGTTATAAGATATCAAGTATTCCTATCTAATAATAATAATCTATACACAATTATATGGTTTCAACTATTTAACAATAAACTTTGTACACAATTATCTGGTTTCAAATAACTAATAATCTTTAATAAGCAATAAAAGTTTCAAAAAACTATTCTTGATATAAATAATTTACACATGGTTATATGGTATCAAGTATTTTTTCTGATCCAAATAATTAGAAAATTTATCTGATGGATGGGGCCCTAACAGGTACTACTACTTTAGGTCAGAGTGGTCCTGCAGGTAATGGCAATGAAGGGCTACTCCATTCTCCCCTGAGCTTGTGGGGTAGTTTGTTGAATAATTTGCTCCCACAATTTATGTTGGCTCATTATTGAAAAGCAAACGATGTAAATGACGCGGACAAAAGAACATTCAAAAGAAAGCAATACAAACAAAAATAAATCTATATAACAAGTACATAAAATGAAACATTACAAAACATTACAAATATTCTTATATAGCTTGTTAAATATTCCTCTGTGTGTGCGCGTGTGTGTATGTAACTAATACAAATATTATGGTGAAAGACTAAATATTAAAAGTGTCCCATAGACAATGAATGTATTTTAGGAAGACGTGTTTTCACCTATGCTGGTTGTTTGTCTCTTTCAGGATTTGATGAAATGGCTGAGGTTGTATTCAAGACTGGAACAAGTCTAGCCGAAAAGGCAGAACAGGAAATAAAAAAGTTGCAGAGTAGATAAGCATCCATGTTGCGTGTATTGAGCTGTGTGTCACTAGCTGGTAAAGTCAAGCAGTCTCTGGAAGTCAAAACGTAAGAGAGAGTGAGTTATTGTAAGTCGTGAGTATATATGGCTAATCCTTGTCATGTGATTGGCTCCAAATGCACAGGATAAAATCAAAGTTGCGAACATAGTTGGGGGCACAAATCATGTGACTTTCCTGACCAATAGGTTTACCAATGTCCACTATCTTTGTTTCAGGAACAAGTAAATCAGTATCCTATTTTCTGGAATTTTCTTTCATCACGGCCATTTTAAAAATATAAGAGTGTAAGTCCTATAAGCTCTAGAATTAAAGACTTACTACCAGATGCAGGTTAGTATCATAGCCAGGACATGCCTTTTGCAGGGGATACAGTTGTTATATTTTAAGCCTCACTGATGGGTTTGAGGATATCAGTAGTACATAAAAACAGTAAGAACCTATTAGGAAACTGCTAGTAACCAATAATAATGGTATTATATATCAGTTTGGTTTCTTAGTTTAATGGCATATCAACTTTCATGGGTTATTTAATGCTAAAGCCATCCTTGTAGAAGAACAGTAGTGGTATTATTTATCTCATAGCTGGGGGGGATGGATAAGGGAGTTAATACCTTTCCCAAAGGGCATTCATCAAAAAGGGAATTTAATGATATGACTGCAGTTCAAATTGACTTATTATAATGTTGCAGTCCAGTATATTATCTACATAATGATGGGAAGCTCCCCCAGTACTATATATACTCAGTTTAAAAAGCATGAGATAATTAATCCTTGTCTAAGATGAATATAATAATCATTTTATTTAATTATACATTAAGTTTTATGTATTAAGTTACGATCCAAACAATGAATTAGAAATCTTTTCATTTTTACATTTAACGATATAACCCATGAACTCATTTGGTTCCCATTGTATCTGTGGTCCATGATGATATCAGTGCTTCTATTAAGGAAGAACTGAAGAAATCTAATTAGGGTTTTATAGTTAAGTCTATTAGATTGAAAAATTGGCATATTAAAAAATTATCATCAGTGTGATTGAAGATCCCACCAAATTATCTATTTGGTGATTGGACTGGAAATTGATTTATTTTCTTAGACTATTTTAAGTGAATTGCTCAATAAAAATCTGGCTGTGTTGGTTTTGCTGGGTTATGGTTATACACACCTACAAAATGGAAGTTTTTGTCATAAGTAGACTGATTTAATAACTTTTATGATTTTTGTCAAGATGGACACTTCCTACCTTGTCAACCCAGATGGTGTACCCCTGTACTTACCAAATAAATGTTTCAAACTCTACAAGGTATTTCTTACAGGCCAAGAGAAAACAGATAAAACGTTTTCTTATATGATATTCAAGTAATGTAATTAAAGTTACATCATGGTTTAAAAATAGTACATAAAGAGCTGGAAAGTAGTAACTGATATTAAAAAGGTTTTTTTATTTTTTATTTTCTGAAATTGAATCTAGAAAAGTGGAGTTGTTAAGAAAAAGGTTGTGGTTGTCTTCTCAGTCTTCTGGCTGAGAGAAGAGACAAATATACTACCATCACAGATAGACAATTGTGAGTTATTATTTAGCAGTTTGTGTTTTGAAGCAGATCCACTGCATCTTGAAAGCTGACTACAAATAAATAGAACTAAATATGAAAAGACAAGAGAAAATCTAAATGTAAAATGGAATTATGAAATTTTTTATGTTGTTGTTGTTGTTATTGTAGAATAGCAATATGGAGCAGGATGTAAATGGCTGAAAATTCAAGAAAAATATTTTAATGTCAGCCGTATAGGAAGAATAAATCCATAAAAACATGGTGAAGCCAGTCATAAGCTGAGAGGGAAGAGGAGAGGGCTTGGCAAAATGAAAGCAGTAGTAATGAATGCCAAGTCAGCCATTACTGTTGTATCAGGGCAGCCAGTTATTGTAGGAGATTTGATAGAGATTCTCTTCTTGGCCATACAAACGTCCTCTACACATTCAAACTTCTCTCTTTTTATTTACATATCTATCTTTGCTTCATCTTTTTTTATCTGTATATTCAGTGAAAGTCTACAGTGCAAAAGAACCATTAGTTAAATTAGTATTTCTTCAAAACTAATCATTGTAATTACAAAATAGAGTGTGAGATTATATTTACAGGCTGTTCATCACAAAAATATGTAGACATTTTATTGATAGAAGCTCTAGTTATTTGACTGAATGTTAATTCAAAACTTTCATAACAAAGAATAAACATTATTATTGTAAAATAGAAATAAAAAGGATTCAATGTTTATGTTTAAAATACAAATTATTCTAAGTACTCAAAATATTCTCCTTCTAAAGCATTGTATAGAATCAAGAATCCAAGTTGCAAACATCAACTTATATATGTCTTGTGTGACAATAGTCTTTGATTGCAATCGGTAATTGTACAACTGTACCAGGTTTGGTGACATAAACTTAAGTCTTTGACTATAAGCAAAATAAGTAGAATTGGTGTTAAATCTGTTGAATATGATGGCGAATTGCTTCTTTATCCAAGACAGTTGCTTTTGAAATGTTTTATCCAGGAAGGCCTGACTTCACAAAAGAAATTAGGAGGCACTTTATTTTATTGAAAATAAAAACTCTTCTCTAAATAGATGAAGAATTTATGGCATAATAACTGATATTTCAGTTGGTTTGGTTTACTTGGGTTTTATGGCATATCAACCATCGTAAGTAATTTAATGCCAAATTCTGTTTATACATACATACATATATATATATATATATATATATATATATATATATTAATTATATATGATTGCCCAATCTGCTGAGGCTGCAGAATACACTGATTGCTTCTCTGCAACGAGAGTCCTTGATATGACACCAAACAATCTGATGGGATGGTGAGGTTCCCATAATGCTGGAGCTTTGGGGAGTGTGGAGTGCCCCTTCACTACCATCACTCCCAGGTCCACTCTGGCCTGGAGTGGTAGCACCTGATAGGGTCCTATCTATAGGTCAAAGAGAACTAAACAGTGTACTTATGGTAAACTGAATTGCTTGAAATAGAAATGTTTTGACATTTAAACTATGTACTTATGCTAAACTGAATTGTTTGAAATAGAACTGTTAATTTGTATAAAAATGGATTTGGCATTAAATAACTTTCAAGGGTTGATGTGCCATAAAACCAAACCAAACTTAATTATATATGATTTATAAACACATTTTTCAGATAATATTTTTAAATGAGTCGGAGTTCATTTGTTTGCACACATTTAAATGGATATACATATATGATTTGTAAGTGAATAGTTTGTAGGTACTTGGATTTTTTTTGCACACAAGTATTGCTATTGTTTCTACACAATTAAATGGTTCCAAATATTGCGACGTATCATAACAATTCAATTAAACATCAGCCATATGTTTACACACAGTTAACTGATCAAGCCTTCCACACCATAACAGAACCTTCTCAATTCTTCACAGTTGGTGTGATTCAGGAGGTTGTAGCTCTTTTACCAACTCTTCACTGTGCATAGACCTTCTTATTGTATAGCTGCGATGAATGATGGACCATAACACTTTTCTTTATAAAAATTTAACTCTCTCATCTTTATTACTTGAAAAGTTAAAAGTGGTTGTAGGCGTGAGAGAGAGACAGAGATAAAGGATTTGGACACAAGCTGACAGTGGACTGCTATATTGACTAAGTTTTAACCACATTGGGAGTTTATATTCAGGACCTTACGCCTTCACTTCTTTGACCGGAGGTTCTCAACCGAGGTACGCCAGGGCCACCTGCTGGCCCCCTCGGTGCCTACCAGCCACTCTCCGAACCTCTTGACAGCTCGACCATGACTGACCATTTTATCTGTAGGTATCCTTGTATACATAATTTCATAATACCTATGCTTCCTTCTGGTTTGTGATTCATGTGATCTGTTTTCGGATGTCAACCTATGTAAGCTGTCCTTTTGTTTACACTGTAGGAATATCCTATTAAGAGATCCCTACTTGAAGGGTCTGTCAAAGGTCAATATGCAACACTCCTATTTGACCTATATATTTTGAACTTTGGTTTGTCAGTCCAAAAGTCTTTATTCAACTGTTCTATTGTCCAGTCTTTGTGTGCCTTGACCTACTGGAGCCTTTTCACATTGTTTTGCTTCCTCAACAGTGGTTTCTTAACAGCAAATCTACCATATAGGCCAGCTTCACAGTCTTCTCACCATGGATGTTGACATTTTTTTTTTCATGACATTGGTTCAGTTGTGCAGTGATGTTTGGCACAATCAGCCTTCTGTCATACAAATTGGTGACTCTAATGAAATTGTCCACTGCACAGGGAAAACAGGTAATATCTAACAAGCAGTAATTCAACACAATATCATCAAATGTGAGCTCAAATGGTGGTATAATGTCACTTTTGGAAAACGTTTTATTCATACACAGTGCTAAAGAAGAAAAACATCTTCAAATCAATTTTTCAAAAGATATCTGCGATACCTTATACTTAGTTCAAAGTTACTGAAGAAGACTTATATATAGCATAATAAATAAAAACATTGTGGTGGTCAACTTGTTTCATTAAAAAAACACTTTTAGGATGAGAAATAAAAATTTTTGTGGGTGGCCAAATACTTTTGAATGGTAGTGTATTTCAACAAATAGTTTCAAAATCAACAGGCGGTACAACATTTAGCATTGTAGAGAATGTAGTTTTGATTAATGATTGTAAAAACCTGAGAATATTAGTTGTAGTATACAATTTTAATCTCTGTGTTATAATGCTCTACCGAGCACTCTCTTAGAACATACAACAATCATTAAATACAGAAATGATATATATGTGAAGAGATATATATGAGTGCCTCAACCACAATATATCAGTGGCCCAGTCAACTTGGACTGCAGAATACACCGATTACATCTCTACAGAGGGATAAGACTCCCCCAACGAGTGTCCTGGATATGACACTAAACAATCTGATGGTGAGGCTTCAGTAATACTGGAACTTTGGGGAATGTGGAGAACCCCTTCACTACCATCACTCACAGGTCCACTCTGACCTGAAGTGATAGCACCTGATAGCATCCTATCTATGGGTCAAATAGAACTGTTTGACATTTAAACTGTACCTATGCTAAACTGAATTGTTTGAAATAGAACTGTTTGATCATCTAAGTGTTAGTAAACAAATGACTGATGTTTAATTGAATTGTTAGTGATACATAGCAATACTTGAAAACATTTAACTGTGTGCCAACAAATGATTAATAGTAAATAGAATCATTTGGATTAAATAGAAATGAGTGAAACCATTTAACTGAGTATAACAAAAAAATGAGCTAAGGCTCATTTAAAAATGTTATCAACAAAATGTGTTTACGAATCATATATTTAATATATATATATTAAAAGGATTTGGCATTAAATAATCTACAATGGTTGATATGCCATAAAACCCAACCTAACCAAACAGAATATCAAAATAGCCCCCACCTTTACCCCAAAGAAGTTATAAGAACTTTAGTGAACCATTTATTAACACTAAACAACTTCAACTGGTTAACTATGAAATTCTGTTTAGAATTTTTTACTCCTTTCTACATAGATGTATCAATATCACCAGGGACAGCTATCAACTATGAAATACTTATTAGAATCCTTCACTCCTTCTTAGATAGAAGCATCAATATCATCAGAGACACCTGTTAACTATGAAATACTTAGAATCCTTCCCTCCTTCCAAAATAGAAGCATCAATATAATCAAGGACAGCTGTTAACTATGAAATGCTAATTAGAATCCTTCTCTCCTTCCTAAATAGAAGCATCAATATGATCAAGGACAGCTGTTAACAATAAAATGCTAATTAGAATCCTTCTTCTCTCCTTCCTAAATAGAAGCATCAATATAATCAAGGACAGCTGTTAACTATGAAATGCTAATGAGAAGCCTTCACTCTTTCTCAAAAGGAAACAGCAATATCATCATGGACTGATGTTAACTATGAAATACAAATTGGAATTGTTCACTCCTTCATAAATAAAAGCATTAATCTGCCCTGTCACCAGAGCTTAGAACATGCTGATTATATTCCCTGAAGACGGGTAAGGCTGTACCCTCCCCCATATAAAGTTGTCCTGGGTACAACATCAAACTACATCTGGTGATAAGGCTTCAGTTTTTATTGCCATTATTCTCTGGTCTGCTCTGGTCTGGAGTGGTTAGGGCCCCATCTATTGGTCAAATAGATCAGTTAGGATCCAATCTAGGGGTCAAATAGATCTGTCAGGGCCCCATCTAGGGATCAAATAGATCTGTCAGGATCCCATCTATAGATTAAATAAATCTGTTAGAGTCTTATCTAGGGGTCAAATAGATCTGTCAGGGTCCCATCTATAGGTTAAATAAATGTTAGGGTCTTATCTAGGGGTCAAATAGATCTGTTAGGGTACTATCGAAGGTTCCCATCTAGGACTCAAATAAATCTGTTAGAGTCTCATCAAGGGGTCAAATAGATCTGTTATGGTCTCATTTAGGAGTCAAATCTAGGGGTCAAATACATCAGTTCAAAAATTATTCTTATTCAATTGAACCATGTGAAAAAAATAATTTTCAAGAAATAATTATACAAAAAATGTAAATATGAATATACAATGAATGTGAATCCCTAACCTCTTGGTATAAAATAACCCTAGACAGTTTGACAAGCAGTTAAAATTGATCAATCAATCAATCAATCAAAAGCATCAATATCATCCTAGAAAACTGTTAACCACGAAATGCTAATTATAACCTTTCACATTTTCTTAAATAGAAGCAACAATATCATCATGGACCATTGTTAAGTATGAAATGTTAATTAGAATCCTTCACCACTTCCTAAATGGAAGCATCAATATCATCATGGAACACTGTTAACTGTGAACTGCAAGTTAGAATCTTTCACTCTTTCATAAATAGAAACATCAATATCATCATGGACCACTGTTACAACAAGAATGCAATGGTTTCACAGACCATCAATTCTCCATGTTGGTTGCTTGGTTGGCTGTGTTTTACAGCATGTCAACCCTTGTAGGTTATTTAATGCCAAATCCTGTTTATACATATATACATTAAATATATATATGATTTGTAAATAAATAGATTATTGATAACATTATTTTAAAACAAACCAGCGCTCATTTGTTTGCACACAGGGAAATGGTTTCAAGTATTGTTATTTAACGCTAAGAGTTTTTTATACATACAGTTAAATGGTTTCAAGTATTGCTATTTAACACTAGGAATTCTATTCAACATGGTCTTGTAAATGATTAATAATTCTATTTAATCCATTAATGCAACCTTAACAGATACAGCCAAATTGGGTCAGTGGACCTGGAAGTAATGGTAATGAAAGGCACATATCACATTTCTCAAAGCTCCATAACTGGAGCCTTACCATCAGATGGTTTAGTATCATATCCCGGACACTTATTGGTAGGGAATGTCTTATCTCTCTGCAGAGATGTAGTGAGTGTATTCTACAGCTGCAGCTGACTGGGCCTAAAGCTCCATAACTGGAGCCTTACCAGCAGATGGTTTAGTATCATATCCCGGACACTCCTTGGTAGGAAATGCCTTATCCCTCAACAGAAATATAGTTAGTGTATTCTACAGTCCCAGCTGACTGGGCTAACTTAAACATTAAAAATTGTCAAACAGTTTTTGCCTTTAACTTGAACTTTTGGCAAAAAAAAGATTAAGATTGTCTCTTTCAGACAAAGGATTATTGCTTCTTCTGTTGTAGCAAGATCATCTACGTGGAAGGAAAGTCAGAAAAGAAATACAATGAATTCTTTTTTTTCCTAAATAAGTTTCATCACTTGGGTTTTCTTATCTGTTAAACCTGTGGCATGGTTTTAGTTGAAGTTGTTTTGCTGCAACTGTGTTAGATATTAATCTTCTTTCTTCCTCTTTAGTGTCTATAGGAATGAGTAGACTTCAGTTACTAAATTTGTCCTTCCAACAGACTTATTCTCTCTCAGATTATTTCGCTTCATATATACAATCCCTGGCAGAAAATATAGATGGTTGGTTGGTTGGTTGAGTTTAATGGCATATCAACCCTTGTAGGTTATTTTATACCAAATCCATTTTTATGAAAATAAGACTATTTCAAACAATTCAATTTAGCATAAGTATGTAGTTTAAATGTGAAAAACATTTCTATTCCAAGCTATTCAGTTTAGTCAATCAGTTCTAATTCAGATAATTCAGTTTAGTATAAGTACAGGTTTTGTTTGAACACAGTTAAATATCAAAGTTATATATCAAACAAATCAGTTTAGTGTAAGTAGAGTTTCAATGTCAAAAACAGTTCTATTTCAAACAGTTCAGTTTAGCATAAGCACACAGTTTAAATGTAAGTACGGTTTAATTGTCAAAACCATTTCTATTTCAAGTTATTCAGTTTAGTCAAACAGTACTATTTCAAATAATTTAGTTTAGCATAAGTATGCAGTTAGTTCTGATGCGGAGCCGATAAGTGTGTCAGCCCCGCAAATGAATTTAAGTTTAATGCGTGCAAGTAGTGACAACCAAAGACAATGAAGGGGACAAAGAGGCAAGGTAACAGATACAACAGAGATGACGATTTATTGCCGGAATTACAAACGTGTATGTAAATGTCCGAGGTGGTTGTATGTGGTCTTCAGCTAGGATGGGTCATGTTGATAGCTGGTATGGTCGAGTTGTAGATGTGCGCAGCTGGATGTTCGACAAGGGTAGCTGGCATAGGTTAAGTCGTGGAGATACAGCTAGATGTTTGATGCAGGTAAGCTGAGGTCGGTCGAGTTGTTGAATGCAGCTGGATGATCATAACGGCAAGCTGAAGTCGGTCGAGTCGTTGAATGCAGCTGGACAATTGTAGCAGGAAGCTGAGGTCGGTTGAGTCGTTGAATGCAGCTGGATGATCGTAGTGGAAAGCTGAAGTCGGTCGAGTTGTTTTGGTTGCTAGCCGGTATAGCGAGTCGTACATAGCTAGTTGTTGCAATGCTGGAGCGTCGTGGTCGGTAGATTGATATCCCGGTTTTGACAATACGTTGGGTTAACCAGGGGTGTGTCGATCTGGTTGCTAGCCCGTAACAGCAAGTCGTTACATGGGCCAGATGTTGCAATGCTAGTGTAGTCTGTAACAGCGAGTCGTTATGTGGACTAGATGCTGCATTGCTGGAGCAGTCCGTAACAGCGAGTCTTTATGTGGACTGCATTGTGGGAGCATCGAGGTCGAAATTGGTGTTGGCAGCTTGGTTGTGTAGAGTCGAGCGAGTTGGTGACTAAAACTGAGTCGTGTCTTAGTACTACAGACCAAGTGAACAGACGCAGAACCGTGGCTAAGGTTTGCCAGGCCTTAATACATACGGAGTCGAGCAAGCGGATTGATGAAGCTAGGGCTTTGTCATGCCCCTAACTGTGCGGGCGTATCGTTGACGGTAGCTGTGGCTTTGTCATGCCCCATAGCTGTGCGGGTGCATCGTTGACGGTAGCTATGGCTTTGTCGTGCCAAATAGCTGTGCGGGCGATAGCTATGGCTTTGTCGTGCCAGATAGCTGTGCGGGCGTATCGTTTTATGGTAGCTAAGGTTTGCGCGCTAAAGTTGTACGGGCTTATCAGGCGGTAGCGCTGCGCAGCCAAACGGACGAGCGGAACCGAGCGATGGTTAAGACCGGCTGGTCTTAGTGAGTCCTCTTCGTGTTTGCCTCCAGGCCGTCTATTTCGACTAGTCGTTAAGGACCGTCAGAGATACTCCAACCCACAGAAGGAGACCTCACATGGCCTTTAAAAGGACCATTAACGCATATCGATGTGATGGAAAAAAAAAGGTTGAATCTGCTACTAGAAGTAGCGGTGAGGTGGATGCAACCACGATAACGTAGGATCCGATCCTCGTGGAGCCAAGTGGCCCCTGAGAGCGTCCGTGTAGACCTCTGAATTTTCGCCGCCTGAAGCCTTTTTCATATGAAAGAAAGGGAACTCTACCTCTGCCATGCCACATAAATAGAAAGTTCTTCTATAAAAAATGGATGTAGAAAATAAGTACTTCTATAGTCCGGTATAGGCTAGTGAAGAGTATTACTTCCATTTTTATAGGATTATTTCTGGCAGAAGTGTTTTGCAAATGTTAATAAATGTTAATTTATCCCTTTCTTAGCTGTAACGGCCAGTTAGAGTTGAAAAACGGCTTAGTCATTTTCGGCCGTGCCCGGATGTTATTTTTCTAGGGCAAAGGAGTAATCCGATCCGTTTACGTTCATTGGCCGGTCGCAGCAGTTCTATTTAACCTATACATAGGGGCCCTATCAGGTGCTACCATTCCGGGCCAGGAGTGGACCCGGGAGCACAATGGCAATGAAGGGGTACTGCACATTCCCCAAAGCTCCAGTATCCCTGGAACCTCATCATCAGATTGTTTAGTGTCATATGCAGGACACTCACTGGGGGGATCTTACCCCTCTGCAGAGGTGCAGTCAGTGTATTCTACAGCCCCAGCTGACTGGGCAAAGAAAATATAGACTCAATACTTTTAGAAAAGAGGTTTTGGTGGTAGTTCCGTAATTTTTTCTTCATAATTTAATGATTTCAGTATTTGCTCCTCTAAATGATGTTGAAAAAATCTCATTTATTTATCTAAAAAATTATCTTAATTAATTTGAGTTCCGTTCCATAAAGCCAGAAAGTTTGGCTATCAAATGAAATAGTTTTTTTCTAAGATTTGTGCTTAGTTTATTTTAAATGAATTAAAAATAATGCAAGAAGCATTTTCTAAAAGTATTGAGTCCATAATTTTTACCTGGGGTTGTAAGATGACCTTTTTGATGGAGATATTTTGTGAAAATAAGCCTAATGCCTTTTTATTATTCATCTATACTGTATTTTATAAGTTCTATAACTGAATTGTAAACTTCTTTGGTATTCAGTAATACTTGATAAGTACTTTAAAATGCAAATTTACACAAAATCATTTGTTGGTTGGTTGTGTGTGTTTTATCACATACCAACCCTTGTGGGTTATTTAGTGCCAAATCCGGTTTGTATGTATATGATTTGTAAGTGAATAGTTTGTAGTTCATTTCATTTTTAAACGAGTTGTTAGAGATTGTTTGTTTGCATGCAGTTGAATAGATACAAGTATTCCTATCTAACACTAATAATTTTATCTAATGCTAATAATTTGTTTACACACAGTTAAATGGTTTCAAGTTTTTCTATATGACATTAAAATTCTATTTATCAAGTATTCCTATGTAATATCAATAATTTGCAGAGAGCTGTATGTTTTCAAATAACTAACAATCTTTGATAAATGATTGAATAGAGCTATTTGACTCCTAGATGGAACCCTAACAGGTGCTACTAATTTGGATCAGAGTGGACCTGGGAGTAATAGTAATGAAGAGCTCCTCCACATTCCCTAAAGCTCCAGAACTGGAGTCTCACCATCAGATGTAGTTTAGTATTATACCCTGGACAATCATTGGGGGAGTCTTACCCCCATCCCATAGAAGTGCAGTCAGTATATTCTACTGTCCCTCCTGCTGTGAGAGCTGCAAAATCTCATGTCAATTACTTCCATATATTAATTTTAGCAGTTTTGTTTGGGCAGTAATTACAAACGGAGTAGCTGTGAACCCCTTCGCATGGCCAAGCAAAGGCTGGACTACCAGCTTGAACCTACATACAGCAGCTCTGTGTAGATACGAGATGTATTCCTGAAGACCAGCCGGAAGCAATGAACGATAGGGAGGGGTGGCGAGAGAGGGTGAGGGATATCTGTGCTGATGGTGTGACATGATGATGAGCT
Organism: Sepioteuthis lessoniana; assembly: GCA_963585895.1. Classification (NCBI taxonomy): domain Eukaryota; kingdom Metazoa; phylum Mollusca; class Cephalopoda; order Myopsida; family Loliginidae; genus Sepioteuthis; species Sepioteuthis lessoniana. Next base: position 344,012 of record OY757946.1, on the reverse strand, counting down.
TTCACATTGTTACTTACTAACTTAGACAATCTCATGTTGATTGCTTGCCCTGTCAGCAGAAGATGAAGACTATATTCTCTGTTGAAGCTTAAGGCCTCTGCCTGAAAGGAGTATCTTGAGGTTGACAATAAACTACCTCTGATGGTAAGAATCTAGTTCTGCAACTCTGGGGGGAGTAGAATACTCCTTCATTGCCAATACTCCCTAGTCCACTCTGACTCAGTATTGTAGAGTACCTATTTGAGTCCTATCTACAAGTCAAATAGATTGATCTGCAGATTATTTGTATTTGAAATGAATACTTGATATCATATACTTGATATCATATCCTGAGCATAAAACACTCTTGAAAAACTGATTGGGGGTGTCCTGTTGTATAGTGGTTGGCATGCTGAACATTTTAGGAAGTGAGTTTGAACTACCGTCATGCTATTACGTTTACTTTTGGACAAATACTCTTTAGAAAGGCATGAACTCCCTAATTCCCCCAACTATGAGTTAGATACTAACACTACTGTTCTTCTACATGGATGGCTTTGAAATTAAATAACCCATGAAACTTGATATGTTATTAAACAAAGAAACCAAGCCAAATTATCTTAAGAAACTATACAAAAAATCTAAACAGAAATGTACTATGTATATAATTTTGTAACGTCTCAGTATAAAATAACCCTAGATAGGTTAACATGCTATTAAAATCAATCAATAGATAATGTAGATTGCAAGAAAAATAACAAAGTTACAATGACTAGTGGTGAGACTTTTTGCCAGAATTCCTTTTTAACAGATATAGAGTTGATTTTTTTTCTTTCCGATCACAAGATGATATTATTACAGATTTGTGCATTTTATTAGGAAGACACAAACCTCAATGAAAAGTCAAGAGTGCCACAAACTTGGAAGCAAATCACTAACTTCAAAATTCTAAACCTTTTTCAAAAACCATCAGTGATTCATTCTTGTTACATAATTGAAAAAATTATTGTGACAGTAATGAACTAGTTTTGAAGGGGGATTTGTTACAAATTATTACCCACATAAAAAGGTTGTGCAGTTAGGCTTCATCTGATTTGTCGATTCTCTTCTCAATAGCCAATTTTAATATCTTCTATAGGGTTAAAGTTGGGATGTTTTCCAGGATATATACTATCTTATTTGCTGAATCTTCTGCTAGCAATTCAACCATATATACAAATTTCATTTTCTTTGATGTTATTTTCCTTATTTGAAATGAGATTTGAAGGTGAAGAAACCACATCTGAGGGTTGGACATGCCAGATGGTATTTGGCTCTGATGATATATTGGGAGAATGGTAATGCCTTCTTTCTTGGTGGTTATGAGTGTGAAGAATGGCAGCATAGCTAATGAAGAGTATGTTCAATTGTCACTAGTAAAAAGGGTTTAAAATTCTCCGGTGTAATTGTGTAGGAAGCAAAATAAATGCTCATTATTGGCAATAGTAGTAACAGTTGCTTTGTATTCTACTCCATGTTGAAAAGGAAGAAATGTTGCAATGCATTAAAATATTGTTGGGAAATTTTCTTCTTTGTTGCAAGTAATCATTGGAGTTCCATCAAGGTTTTTTATCATATTAAAGTCAGTATTTTGTTGTGATAAAACTACCTAAGTTTAGAAAAGGAAAGAAAAACGAGTCACTGTCATCAGATTTTTTTAAAATAATAATATTAATGACTGAAGGGTAAATAATTCCTCAATTCCAGTGAGTAGGGATCTGTATGTTATTGACATAGATTCATATAGATTTGAAAAATGTCATTTGTAAATTTAAATTCTAGTTATGGTCACGAATATTTCATATGAATGATTTTAGAAAGATATAACAAACCATTTCAGTTCCATTGCTGGTCATATTCATTCTAATCTTTTGATTAGAGAGAGCAGAACATATAGCTGATCATTTCACCAAGAGCAAGCAATCCACTTTTCAAGGTGACTAACAGTAAAATGATTGCTATGTCCATTGTTAGTCATTACAGGACATTCACTATGTATTATCCAGTTTAATTTGAATAGAAAGCTGTGTAGTGGAAGGGAAATTTCGTATTTTGGTTTGGCACGCAATTTAATTCGGCACTTAATTTCACCCAATCAGGATGACCTATCCTATTCAGCCCGGGCCTTCCTTTCCCAGGCAGCAGAAATTGGATTAGCTGCCAAACACATTCTTTTTAGTTGGACAACGCTGCTCACTGCGGCTCTAGAATAGCAGCAGCAGCAGCATGGACACACGAGGGAACCCATCTAATTTATGGATTCCTTGTAAGGAATCCCAGTGGAATATAAATTAGATACATTCCATGCCTCGCACAGGCACAACTTTATGTCACCCCAAAATTTGCTATGTCAACGCGATGCTTTTATTCCGCTCTTGACACCTAGCTATCAATTCACCTCTGGGCCACTTTAATGGAGACAACGCATACTCTCCTCCCCAAAAATACCAGACACACAAAACTACACAGTGACTCTAAAATTCAATCCCTCACACGTCCGACGACACACGCTGCCATCTCAACCTTCTCAACTTCTCATAACTCAATTCTGTCTCAATACTCACAACCTTTCCACGAGTCTTGCAGCACCAAAAGCAAACCCAATATTCCATGCTGCAAATAAACCCTATTCCTAAAAACACATTTCGACCTTCGGCATCTATCTTCTTCATCTTTCCTTTATTTACTCTTAAAACTTAGCGAGGGGATTACACACTTAGCAAGGAAACAACCCAACATAAACACACACGCACGTTTACACCATCTTCCTCGCTAACAAACAACAATAATTCCTATAGCTGTTTTTAGTTTTTAGTCACTGATGAGGCAGTAAAAAATAAAAAACAAAGGAGATAATTATAGAAATAGTTGAATAATGAACAAAATAATTAGTTACAAATTCTGTAGACTGATCTCCAGTTTTCCAAACTTTCTTTTGATTTAATCAGACTTTGATCAAAATTTTTATTCCTCTTATAGAATTCTAAGAAAATGGTGCTGGGTTATTAAAAAAAACAGGCATTAGCCAAAAAAAGAGGAGTTGACAAAACACAATCTCTTTTCCACTAAACTGTGGTAACATGATACATTAGATCTTGCACTTCAGGAAAGGTGGAGACCGGGTCATGATGATGGGGGGATGAGGTTATGACAGATCTGAGGCAGAAGTGAGGGGTGGGGTTGTTCAGTGAACTCCAGATATATTTCATTGGATTTTATGATTCTGTAGGGGGACATGTTGTTTGGTTAGTGGATATTTTTGGTCTCACAATTTGTAGTTGTATGTTATTTTGGTTGATATGGAATGCTCCAATTTTGTAGTGGTTTGTTGTTTATGTTTGGTAAGAAGCAAAGGAGGCAAATGATGTGCAAATGATATGAAAGATATGAAACGGCGCGGACAAAAAGAACATTCAAGACAAAGCAGTACAAACAAATTCAAATTTATATTTCAACAATACATGCAATTAAATATTTCAAAACATTAGTGTTCTAATACTGTTTGTTAAGGATTCCTGAGTGTGTGTGTGTGTGTGTGTGTGTGTAACTAACACTAATACTACAAAAAAAGGAACTAAATAACAAAAGTGTCCCATGCATATTGACTAAGTATTTTCTATAGAATCTTAATAGTGTATATTAGGAGGAAAGTGTTTTCTCCCATATTGTTTCTTTCAGTGGTTTGATGAAATTTCTGTTGTTTTTGAAGCTGAAAAAAAATCTCACCGAAAAGGTGTAATAAGTAAGAGAACAGTTGTGTGGCATATACATTTTTGTGGTGGTATACTACTGTTAGTTAAAATGAGAGAGTGATTGTGTCCTCTCTGAAAGTCACACTGGAGAGAGTGTGTTGGCCCTGTAAGTGGTAATGTGAAAAAGAGAGAGAGTGTTGGAAGATGAGCGTATTTATAGAAAATTCTTGTCATGGAGGAGGCTCCAAAAATGCGGGACGAAATTGAAGTGGTGGATGTAGTTTTGAGCACTGACCACACTGGCCAATAGGTTCCCGAGACTGATTGTTCCTGTGCATCCGCCATCTTTGTTTCAAGAACAAGTGGCATAACGGCCATTTTAAAATATAAGATTGTAAGTCCTATAATTCATATGCCATTCATGGTAGCTGGGGTATAAATGTACAAGAGGAGACTGACACTCAAATAACAAAGAAGCTACATTGTGGTGTCCATAGTTTTTGTTTTTTTGCCTCCACAGCAACAGAGACTAAATGGAGACTAAACAATGAAAGGTCCTAAAACAAAAAAGGGAGTTGTATTTTTCTACTTCCTCCCCCAGCAAATGAATAGCCTCACCAACACTGGAAACCACTGACTATGCTACAGACATACACTGGAAGACACTGACCATACAACATATATATACTGGAAGCCACTGACCATGCCACAGACATACACTGGAAGTCAATGACCATGCAACAGATATATACTGGAATCTTCTGGCCATGCTACAGACATACTTTGGAAGACACTGACCATGCTACAGAGATACATAAGAAATCACTGACTATGTTACAGACATATACTATAAGCCATAAACCATTTAACAGACATACACTGGAAGCCACTGAACATGCAACAGACATATACTATAAGCCACTGACCGTGCAACAGACATACACTGGAAGCCACTGACCATGCTACAGACATACTGGAAGCCACTGACTATGCAACAGACATATACTAAAAGCCATTGACCATTCAACAGACACACTGGAAGCTATTGACCATGCTACAGAGATACACTAAAAATCACTGACCATGTCACAGACATATACTATAATCCACTGACCATGCAACAGACATACACTGGAAGCCAATGACCATGCTACAGACATACACTGGAAGCCACTGACCATGCTACAGACATACTGGAAGCCACTGACTATGCAACAGACATATACTAGAAGCCATTGACCATTCAACAGTCATACACTGGAAGCCATTGACCATGCTACAGAGATACACTAAAAATCACTGACCATGTCACAGACATATACTATAATCCACTGACCATGCAACAGACATACACTGGAAGCCACGGACCATGCTACAGACATACACTGGAAGCCTCTGACCATGCTACAGACATACACTGGAAGCCACTGACCATGCTACAGACGTATGCTATAAGCCACTGACCATGCAACAGACATATACTGGAAGCCAAAGACCATGCTAGAGACATACACTGGTTGCCATTGACCATGCTACAGATATACACTGGAAGCCACTTACCATGTAACATACTCTGGAAGCCACTGACAATTCAACAGACACACACAGGATGTCACTGACCATGTTAAAGACATACGAGGATCATTAAATAAGTTTCCAGACTTTTTTGTATGAGCACTTTTATTGATAGTACACACATGAAACTCTAGTCCCCTTTGAAGTAATCTCCTCCAGCTGCAATGCACTTGTTGTACTGTTCCAACAAATTCTGGAAGGCCCCATGGAAGTCCTCTTGTGTGAGCGTGTCAATGACCTTCGTCACAGCCTCTTTCATCTCCTCAATTGTCTCATAACGACAGCCTCTGAGCTTAGGGAATAACCTAAAGTCACAGGGAGCAAGGCTTGAACTATAGGGAGGGTGAGGAACTGTCTTGATGCCCATCTTGGTCAAATAGTCTGTGACAAGGATGGAGTTATGGACTGGTGCATTGTCCTGCTGGAAATGCCACTGACCCAATTTGAAGAGTGCTGGCCTCTTCCGATGGAATCTTTTCCTGAACTCTCTTAAAATCTTAACATAGTAACCCTAACCCTTTGGCCAATCAACTCTGGTGTATTGACTTCCTTACTCCTCCCACACCTCTCATTATCCCTCACATACTCCCTGCCTTCCTTGAATCTCTTATGCCACTCAAAAATTGATGCTCGACTCATACAAAATGGTCCAAAATCAGTCTGAAGCATTCCATACATTTCTGTGGCATTTTTTCGAAGTTTAAAACAGAATTTTATTGTATATCGTTCTTCCTCATGTCCAGATTGCATTTTTGAAATTCACCAGCTGTAACAATCAGGCTTTAGTAGGGTGTATTCCAATTGCTGCTGTAGCTGTTCATTTGAACCTGAATTCATAAAAATTAGTCAGTCATCTCATAAGATGTATAGCAATAACATACTGAATTTTTAAGAGTCTACGACAATTTTAAACGCCGGTACAAAAAAGTCTGGAAACTTATTGAATGCACCACTTATAATTGAAACTGATGACCATGCTACAGACATCCACTGGAAATCGCTGACCATTCAACACTGACCATGCTACAAACATCAGTTTGGGTGATATTGCTACACTGGAAGCCATTGACTATTCAACAGACATACACTGGAAGCCATTGACCATTCAACAGACATACACTGGAAGCCATTGACCATTCAACATACATACACTGGAAACCACTGACCATGCTACAAACATCAATTTGGGTGATAATGCTACAGTCATTCATTTACTGATTATGGAAGACTACTATTTGTTTGTGTATTAGCCAATTCATTTTACAATCATGTTATGAACTTGTTAGTCTGGATCTTTGCCCAGACCAAAGCAAGATTGTATGGAAGACCAGCAGTTGTCTATGCAGCAGTTTTTTTCCTCTTCATGGTACTGATGTTGTTCAAGGGAAATTCAAGGTGCTATATTTGATATCAGTGTTGTAGCAAAGGTTACCAGATTGAGGCTATCTTTATTATTATTATTTGTTTGTTAATCTTCCTTGGGTATCTCCACTTTACTATCTTCTCACATCAACCTTAAGGAATAGAAGAATCTTTGCAAAGAACATATTCACTTTTAACATAATATCTATATACAAATCAAATTCTATTTCCTTGATAATTTCCAAAAAAGCCCTTTTAAATTCTTTTTCTTAACATTTTTTCTGAAACCATCCAATTTAATCTTTAAAATTTTGACCTAATTGCTTTTTTTTTATCTGATTTGGCAATTTGTTCTGAAAATATATTACTCTATTAGTAAAAGTCAGCAGTGGTTTTTGTAAGGGGAAGTTATGAATTCAGTTATTCATTTTCCTCGATTAGTTTGCCTACCGATAAGGATAGATAGGCTAGTCTGACAAAAATCATCCTGCAAGGCGCAGTGCCAGGTAAACAAAGAGGCGAACAGAAGAGGTGAGAAGAAAATATCTAGGAATGGACAGGCCTTTTTAGCTTACAAGGTTGATTGTCAGTCATCAGTGGTACCTCTACAACTCCTATCCCCTAGGATTATGAGACTTATAATGATGATGACAACAACATATTTAAATTCTGGGTTTACCTTAGGCTCATTATATTGAACTATTTACGCATAGCCAAGAGGAAGAAAGGAAGAATAGATGGATTCATGTCTTTCCCAAGGGCATGAGCACAAAGTGAAATGTAAACAGCCTTGTCCTGGAATTGAACCCAGTTTTACAACTCCATTTCTTATGATAATAATGTCAGTAATCAGTAAGTACTAGGTTGTCTAAATACATTAGATTTTCCTTCCTGGAAAATGTATTCTCTCACTTCCTTTTCTGACTCAAAATGCAAATACAAGGTCGGCTTTCTATTTAAGAGCCAAGACAACAGTTATTAAGAAAGAACAAAAGTAGCTACATTCTTGGAGGCATATTTAGTTTTATGGTTCTCATTAGACGAAATGGAATCAGCAATCAGAGTTCAAATCCTGGATGAGGCTGTTTGCGCTTTACTTTATGCTAATGCTCTTGGGAAAGGCATGAATCCATCTGTTCTCTCCTCCAGATTTGGGTAAATAGTAGGGCAGACTGAATTCTTTAGCTTTGGTTAGGCAACTAATTTAAAAGGAAAAGTTTTAAATTCAAAAAAACTGTACTCTACTTAAAAATTGACCTTGGGTCAAGCCCTGTTCGTGGTGGAGGGATTTGGGTAAATAGAATTTACTGATATATTAATAGAAATGCTTGTGGTATTTATGATTGTAGGGTGTGGAATCAGCAAGCCAAGTTCAAATCCTAAACAAAGCTATTTCTATTTCACTTGATACTAATGCCTTTGAGAATGGCATAAATCCATCTCTTCTTCCTCTACAGCTATGGGTAAATCAAAGGGCAGATTGGGTTCTTTGGTTTTAGTAGGGTAACTAGTCTAGAAGGAAAACTCTGAAATCATTTGTACACTGCTTAAAAACTGACTTTGTGTCACATTTTGCTCATGGTAAAGGAGTTAAGTAAATGCATACGAAGCCTAATTTAGTTTGGCACAAGGTCAGAAATATTCAGTACTAACTGAGAATCAAATTCACTCACAATGGCTTGCGACCCAATGTCCATAATTATTGAGAAGGTTAAGTTTAGAATTTTCATGAGTAATGCTTTAAGTAAATTGGGTGAGATTTTATTTTTTACTTTTTTTTTCAAGCAAGAAAAAAATGTTTCTATGCAATAAATCGTTTTTAAATAGGGTAGGAAAATAGTTCCAAAAGTCTTCACTCTTTTTACTTGCCTGACAACAACTAAAATGAGTCTTGTAAGTTTCAACAATGAGACAGTGCTAGTTTGTTTGCATTTACTAATTTTAGCTCCAGGGAAGATTGTGTAGCACCAATCTTCTAAAAAAACTGAGTGGAGATTAGAATATGCTAATTATATCTTCTGTAGCAGGTTACCCCCCACCCCACTCCAAAAAAGGGTGTCCTGAGTCTGATACTTAACTGCATCAGGTGGTTAAGAGTGTAAAGTACTCTTTCATTGCCATTACTCCCAGGTCCACTCAGACCAAAAGTGGTAGTACATGTTATGAATCAGTTTTGAAAATTATCACTCGTAATACTTGAAACTATGTGTTTAAATGTGATTATTGTTATTAAATAGGAATAGTTACTTTAAATCAAATAATTGTCAGCCGAGTCAGCTGGAGCTGTAGAATAAGCAGACTGCATTTCAGCGGAGAAGTAAAACCCCGACAAATATGTATCCTGGATATGACACTAAACCATTTGATGGTGAGGTTCCATTCCTGGAGCTTTGGGGAATGTGGAGTACTCTTTCACTGCCATTACTACCAGGTCCACTCTGACCTGGAGTGGAAGTACCAGTTAGGGTCCAATAAAACTGATTAACAATTTCACTGTGTGCAAACAAATGAGTAATATTGAAAAGAATTATTAGTATTAAATAGCAATACTTGAAACCATTTAACAGTGTGCAAACAAATAAACTCTGACTAGTTTAAAATGTTACCTACAAACTATTCATTCATATTTAATATATATGTATAAACAGGATTAGGTTTTAAATAACGTACAAGGGTTAATATACTATACAACCCAACCAACCAAATTGTGTACGAAGTATTAGATAAGAATACTTGAAACCATACAACTGTGTGTAATTCACTTATATTAGACAAGAAAACTTGATATCATATAACTGTGCAAACAAATCATTATAAACCAACAGATGCAATGGAATATTGAAATTATAGTCATGATTATAATCAAACATTTGGTTACTGTTTTACGGCATATCAACCTTTGTGGGTTATTTAATACCAAATTCTCTTTTATATATGATTTATAAGCAAATAGTTTGTAGGTAACTTTATTTTTAAATGAATTGTTAGAACTCGTTTGTGCAAAGTTAAATGATTTCAAGAATTGCTTTCTAAAACTTATGTTCCTATTTATCAAGTATTCCTCCATGATATAAATAATTTGCACACAGTTGTATGCTTTTAAATAACATTTCTATTTGACCCATAGATGTGACCCTAACAGCTATTACCAACTTAGTTTGGTTTGCGTTGGTTAGGTTTTATGGCACATCAACCCTTGTGGGTTATTTTAATGTCAAATCTTGTTTATACATACATATAACCTTTTAGTAACATTTTTAAATAATTGGTTTGGCTTGTTTCATGGCATGTCAAATTGTAGGCTATTTAATACCAAATCCTATATATATATATATATATATATACAAAATTAACTTAAATCGCAAGTCAGAATTCTCCTACTAAAGTTTCACCTTAACAGCTCATCAGGGAGTCTCATACTGACCAATGATAAATGATACCGTATTTCATATTCACCAAAAACCTACCTAGCTTAAAATTTACATAACAACAAAAAAAACAGAAAAAAAAAAAATAAAATAAAAAATAGAAATAAAAAATTTAAAAAAAACCTTACTTTTATTTACTCAGAAACCTATCCATAATTATAAAGCAACCACCCCCTTTTGTGTTTACAACTATTTAAAACCTCTGACCTTTGGTTTAACATATCCCTACTTTTACAAGATGCTATTGCTAATTTTTCCTCCATGCAAAGCATACAATCCCTATCGCCAGCCCTATATTTACAGCACTTCTTTATTACTTCCCATTTCAGTATTGGATCTATTCCTTTTTATCCTTGACCTCCCACACATAACTAGATAACGTGGTACTATGCCTATACTTCTCGTGGGAGAAACTCGCTTTATAGTTATAGTACCTAGCCTTAAATTCCTCTTGCGTCGACCCAAAATATACCTTTTTATTTCTATCATTACCCAGATCACTATATACTTCCACTTTATACACCACACATTCTAGTTTACATTTGCCTTCCAGTGGCCATCTAATCTTATCCCTACAATTACATTTAGCAATCACCTTATTTTTCTCTTTACTTAACTTAGCTATATTACTCTTATTTATTATGCCATTAATTTAACACAATTCTTATTAAATATCTTATATAGCGGGTTCCCACTGGGGAAATTTCTTTTTAACAACTTAAAAAATTCTTTCCCTAAGTTATTGACTACTTCCATGTTATAGGGGGATTAAACCATAAAATTTTTCTAGGTCTATTTCTCCTTTTTTGTGTATTACTTCTCTCCCTATCCCAATATTCTAATTTGATCCTATATCCGTCACTCTTCAATGCCTCCTCATATTCCTGCTTGCTTCGTTCAAAAATTTCCTTATTAGATAACCTATGCTCTATTCCCTTAGGTATGTGTTTAAATACTTGTATTGGGTGGTTGGATCCCCTGTCCACATAACGCAGGTCCTGGTTCCTTTTTCTAAACGGAGATACCGTTCCATTATATAGGTTTAAAGTAACATCAAGATAATCGGCAATTTTTAGGTCTGTTTGCGTATCTAACTTAAATCCAAACTCGCCAAACAGCCTATGCAATCTTTTTCTAATACCATCACATTTTTTAGGTGTACTTTTATCCACGATAATCAAACCATCATCATGATAAAGTCCATGGCTACTTGGGTCCACAATCTTATTAATGCTATACAATAATACACACCCCACGAGCTCACAAATTCCGGCCCCATCAAATGCCCCCATTGCTGTGTCGAAATTTCCACCTTCCCCGTTTTTTTTTAATCCATATACTACCTTCATAGTATAGCAATGTTTTACGACAATGCTTAATTATCTCCACCTTGTCTAAAGGTATCACCATATATTCTTTAGCCAAATCTAACGCTCTATCTAATGTCCTTTCGGTTATTGATGGGTAAAATTCCCTAATATCATACTTGATAAAGGAACATCTATCATTCTTATCGTATTCCTCAAACCAGTTAATACAATCTTTTGTGCTCCGCCATTGGTTAATGTTTGATGCTGGCCTAAGCGAAGCACATATATCTTGGACGATTATTTTACTAACCCTACCTATCTGTTAGATAGTAGATTAGTAAATATATATATAAGTAAAGTTGGCGACCATAGTTGAGGGTGACCAGAAGGTTCCCTTTTCAATAGCTACTATATCAAGACGTAAGGGAGGGCGCTACTCCTTTCCCTGGATTGCTCCACTTTACCCTTCATACGTACCTTATATTGCTGAGTGTTAAGAAAGGCGGCACCAAGTATCATTCTTAAATTCTCCTGGACCATTAGCAAACACTCTACCCTTTAGACCAATGAGCCAGTTTATATATATATATACACACACACACAATTTGCAAGTGAATAGTTGACAGGTAATTTTATTTTTAATCAAGTTAAAACTCATTTGTTGGCACACAGTTAAATGGTTTCAAGTATTGCTATTCAACATTAGTAATTCTATTTATCAAATATTCTTGATATGTATAATGTGCACACAGCTGTATAGTTTCAAATAACTAATAATAATCTCAAGTAAAAGATTGAATAATTTTATTTAAGCCATAGATGGGACCCTAACAGGTACTACCACTCCAGATCAAAGTAGACTGGGAGTAACAAAAAAAAAAAAAAGACCAAATAATAATTCTTCTCACTGCATTATCATGTCAAATTCTGCTGTTATTCTTTCTTTAATTCTTGAAGACTTCCAGGATTTGTCTTTGATTATCTCCCAAATTTAGATCAGGTGATCTTGGAGAGCACAACAGTATAATTTTCTTCCATTTCATGTATCAAAAGTGTTAGAGAAATTATGGCAAATTTCTAACATGGTGAGAAACATCATCATATTGTCATCTGGCCTTGTGCCAAACTAAGCTTAGTAGATGACATCTTATTAAGTCTAAATTAATAAGACATTTGTAGTGTATTGGTCATTATCGTAGGAAATAAACATGGTGACTTGAGTTTAAACCCTGGACGAGGCTGTTTGCATTTCATAGAGTGCAAATACCCTTGCAAAAGGGTTTTACATTCAACTATCCTTCCTCTAACTATGGGTAAATAGTGGGGCAGACTGAGCTCTTTAACCTTGGTATGGCAAGTGGCCTAAGAGAAAGAAAATTTAACTCAAACCTGTTAAACAGTTTTTAAAAACTTACCCATCTCACATCCTGCTTGTGTGGAGGGATTGGATAAATACATATCAGTAATTAGGAAAAGCTTGCTTCTCTGTCCTCCTCTGTAGACAAATGCTATGCATTTACTTATAGAACTCAGGGGAAAATTTTAAGAAAAATATAAATCAAAATATTTGTCTAACTGAAATAATTACTCATATTTAATTAACCATTACTAATTAGGTTTATGCTAAGTTCTACAAATTGAAAATGGCAAATAATTATATGGCATTATTGCTTAGACTAACAACTCATGCAAAAAGTTGATAAATCTTCACTCAAATCTCTCTATAAAACCATTTTTTTTTATTTTACACAAAAATTTCATCAAATGTAATTGGTAAGTCTTTTGTTATGCAAATTTATCTTTTTAGAGTAACAATTATCATTTGTAAAATTTTAATCGACAAAAATATTTAGAAAAAATGAAATAGAAGTGGTTTTTAACATTTGTGAGTTTTGCCACATGTTTTGATTCAAATTTTGACCTCTGACCTAATAGGGATGAGAGTTTCTCATTTTGCATATCAATAAGTGAAATAGTCAAGATTAATGCCAAATAATAAAAGGTTTTCAGAGAGAGACTGGCTTTCTTCAGATTTTAATTCAACAAAATTTACTGAAAATCTTAATAAGCATTTATCAACCTTTTGTTACAAAAAACTCAACTGAATCCATTTTTATAGATGCTAACTAATGAACAGCTAACAACAGACAAAAAAAAAAAAAATGAAAGAATCCAACAATTTTTCAGTGTCACTTGACATTTTATTAAAAAAAGTTTTTTCCATAAAATCTCCCAAGTTTACAGATTTCATGAGATATCAAGAAATTGACTTTTTACATGGCTGAATTAGACTTGAACCTGAAGCAATGTTTTTTAATTGATAAAAGTGACAGAAGAAATAATGCAGTTTTCTTTGTAGGCATCAAAAACTTGGGTCTTTCTAGTCAGAAGGAAAAAAGTGTAGAAATGATATATATATGTATATATACACACACACACAAGCATAGCCGCGCCTGCAAACAATTCAATGTTCATTTCTCAAGTGGTGCATAGTTGAGTAACTTTTCAATGAGATCAACATGAGAGAGCAACATACGACGACAACAGTATCGTTTCAGTCCCAAAGCATCCAAGGCATCCCTGTAACAAAGATTTTTTTAATAAAGTTATTTTGACATTTGTAAAAAAATTTCAAGAAATTCTGTACTTAAGAATATTGAAGAGGTTTTCTTAACTTGTATATATTTTTCTTGCCCTTTGCAGGTATAAAAAAATAAGGAGTACAACATACAAAAATTTACAATCGATTCTAATTAGCAGTGGAAAAATACTCGGGTGAGTCAAAAGTTTGAAATATATTAGGTGTTAATTTGTGATGCATATATTACATGACCAAAGCAGTTCCAGTTGTAGCAGGTACTAGTGGTAGTTGGTGAACGGACACATTGTGCATTGCTTCACTGTGTGTGTGTGTGTGTGTGTGTGATTAGAAAGCTTCAAAGATGGACATCTCTAGTTTGAAAGTTGATTTCAGTAACGTTATGGTCTTTTGAGTTGACTCAGACAATCCTGTTGCACATATCTGCCTATGCAACATGCCTTCTTCAAACTCACCCTCCCCCGTTCCCTCCACGGCTCATTTTATACACCTGGCATAGTCTCATTTGCATAGCAATGGCGAAAGTCTGCGTTACTCACGAGAGATAATCAAATATAAAAGCGATGGTGTGTCGTCATTTTAGCTCTTTTTTTGTTAAGTGACCGAACCCTACAAAATATGCCCATACGCTAGTCAGGAAAGTTACGATTTTCCCTACAACATCCAATGTAGTCTAATTCATGAACTTATGCTTTACAAGTTTGAACTGAGCCATAATGCCATGGAAGAAGCCAAAAACATTTGCTGTGCAAAAAGTAAAGGTGCAATCAATAACTATAGTAACCTGTTCATGAAAATATTGATTATCAGGCAAAGTCAGGTCGGCCTAAAACTGTAGATTCCAAAGCCATGCCCAAGTCATAGAAGCAAATCTGATGAGCAGTACTCAGAGAATATCAGGCCATTTTGGCATCTTCACAATCTTGACAAAAGCATCTGGAGTAGCTGAAATGTAACTCACATACTACCAAAATATTGCAAAACTTTTGACCCACTCTAGTAAATAAATAAAACCTGATCGCTTTACGTTTATCGCAAAGTTAAAAGTCTTAAGACATTTGCTAAAATGAGGATTCATTTTAAAATTTACAAAATAAAATAAGAGTTATCTGCTTAAGAATAAATAACAAGGGACAATTTGGATTGCACATTCATTTTTTTTTTTTTATAATGTACAAAAAATTATATAGAAATGTAATACATACATTCAGTATTCAAATAAAAGTTTTAGTTATTTGATTCATGTTATTTATGAAAGGTTAAGCATCCCCAAAATCACAATCTTAGCAAAAATTCATCCATTAACCATATTTCTTTAATCTTCTCCTAAACATTAAGGTGGAATCAAATTATAGCTAATGACCAATTTTGGGATTTAACTGTAAGTGCTCAGTAATCTTATAATGGATATTAGGAGTGTCTGTAATCAAAACTATGTCACTACTGACATCACAATTCCCCAAGTAATTTACATTATATTCTCAATAATTACTGAATAATCATTATTTAATCTTGAATAGCATATTAACAATGTCTATTAAAGTCTAGTTGAATTAGCTTTACCTCAAAACAGCCCATGTTATCAATACATCTAAAATCCTATAATTTGTCTCTCCCTCAGTTTCAAGTAAGTTTTATGTAATAATCTAACTCTAAATAATATCAAATGCTATTTATTTAATATCTTTTTTGTTTTAGATATTTATTCACACAAAGAATAAGTTGTTAAAATAAACAAATAACTAATTTTGTTCTCATTGTTATTTAATATAAATTAGCATTTATTAAGAATGTGTGTCTGTCTTGCCAAGTTAGATTTGCTCTAAAACATTCCATGTCATTAATGTGTTTAAAATCCTGTAATGTGTGTAATATATCAGAAAGAAATAAAGTTTTGCAAAGTATATAGTGTGGGTGATTTGCATATTGGTTTTAACAAAACAGGATTTGATAAATAATTACTTTGTGCTATTAATTTCTAATATTGTTTTATTCTTAAACATTAAAAGCAATACTAAGGGGAATTTTTATAGAGGAATAAAATTAAAAATAAGTGTAATGTGTGTCTTTTAGTTTTGGTTGGTTGGGTTTTATGGCATATCAACTTTTGTAGGTTATTTAATGCTGTGGTTTGAGAGTTGATTTCAATAACGTCACTGACTCAGACAATCCTGTTGTACGCGTCTGTCTACACAACACGCCTTGTTTCAAGTCATTCCCATTCCCTCCACAGCTCTTTTTATAACACCTGAGTCTCATTTGCATAGGAGCGCCGAGAGTCTACGTTACATCATGCGAGATAAGCAAATACAAAAGTGACTGTGTGTCGCCATTTTAGCTTTTTTTTTGTTAGGTGACTGAACCGTACAAAACACAGCCACACACTAGTCAGGTAAGTCATGATTTTCCCTACACCCCTCCCGATCTCATGATCACAAACAGGGCAGGGGGTAGTTTTCGTCTTTGTCGGGTACTTCTTCGAAGAGGAATCACGCAGGCTTCATCCTCATGCATATCCTCGTCTGCAGTTCGAGTTTCAATAGACATTTCATCAGATAGATTAAATGCTCACTATCCTCAGAATCGCTTTTGTCACTCGATGATAATTGCGTCTGTATTACTGGTCGGAGGTCTTTGACGTGACGAGGTACCCCATCAATTTTTACAGACCGCAGGCTGATCACTTCAGTAACACGATCAGTGCTATATTCTGTCATGCACTTGCCGCATGGATTCTTAACCCAAACCACATCTCCCTTTTCATACTTCCCTCTAGTCACCTCTGGTTCGGGGAGCGGGTTATCTCCAACCCCTTTTATTCAGACATGATATCTATGCAGCACGTCAGCCAGCACGGTGCAAGGTGAAACGTCATCCTTTGGAGTGACGTTGAGCTAATAGACTGCCTCCAATATTGAACAATTCTTTCTGGCCGCAATAGTCTTAACGGTCATATGACTTCTTTCTACAATTCCGTTTCTACTCGGTGAGTAGGCACATCGAAACCACAGATGCATGTCCCAATTCCTTGCAAATTCTCCAAAATCTTTACTAGTGAATGCAGTGTTGTTGTCGGTCAGTATTTCCATTGGTGGGCCTCGCTCGAGGAAAACAGTCTCCAACTGTCAAATAACAGTGGGCACATCTTGTCGGCACAGTGGCTGCCATATTGGAAATCTAGAGGGGCCACAGTCGACGATAGAAAATTTTCACCATTGTGGTGGGTTATGTCCATCGCCAATCTGTTCCAGTTATCCTTCATGCCGAGTTTTCCCTTTTTCCAGCTAACGGGAGCTGGATCTATCAATCGACAGGTTTCGTAGGCTTTCACAACAGAGTTAGCAGTTTCTTTAGACACTTGCGGGTCAACCAATCTGGCAAAGTATAAAGTCCGCTTTGCACCCAGATGTCCACTTTGATGATGGATGTCAGCCACCTGGTCCTTGTCCAGTCGTCTTCCCACCATTGCGCAACTCTCAAGCACATCCATCCACCTGCGCGGCACTCTGGTGAGACTATCTGAGCGGTTCTGACAAGACTTCACGAGTTTCACGTCAATGGTCAGTCCATATTCTTTCGCCAGCGATCGCAAGGTTCCTAGTCGTTGCCTGACTAGCATCTTGCCAGCTGCCCTCGTGTTCACACGTGCTTTTCCAGTTAAAGTGTCGGAAATCCAACAGTGCACACACGCCGAATCAGTGACCAAGTGTAACACTGTTGCCTCCCACTGAAGCGCCAAATTGACTCCTTTGAGGGCCGCATCAAGTTCAGCTAGATTGATGTGCTGAGCGTCATTAGTTGGATGTAGCCAATACGCATCCTCAATGACCATCCCAATCGTTTCCAATGCCACTCCTGTAGCTATGGAACTCGCATCCACCCAGACTATAATTTCTTTACCGTCCATACACCAGTTTCCCCCAACGGGATCTGCTTCTCGTACTCTGGTCAAAGTCTCTGCTAATATTTGACAGAGAGAAGCGTTTTTGATTCTATCATCCCAGCCTTTGTTACTGCAGTTGCCAGGCTCTTTATAATTGCAACTGCCACTCTGAGCCACCCACATGCGGGGAAGTGACCAACAAGTTTCCCGCAGAGAGAAAATACGCGCCGACAGGTTAATCCATCACGGATTTCCGGAATTTGACTTCCTCACTTCCATCGGAGAGTGCCATCTTTTCCCAGACTTGCAAGCCAAGAACTCTGGCTCCATCTCTCAGTCGCACTGGATCCTTGGAAACTAAACCATAGTCCAAAAAATGTTGTTGTATGCGCAACACAGGAACTCGGTTTTCATTAATTAAAATTTCATCAACATATGCTGATGTGGCACTTTTGATCGTATGGTCTTGAGATACGATAGCATCTATAACAGACTTCATAATAAACGGTGCCACATTCAGTCCAAATCCCAACCGTGTAAGACAGAAGTGCTGACCCCTAAAAATGACTGTTTGAAACGGCCATAGGGCCTTGTCAACGTGGATTTGAAGATATGTATTTTGCAGATCTAGAAACGACACATTGACTCCTTGTCGCCGCCACTCTTTTAGTTTCTGTGCACACACTTCTGCATTGGTAATAAAAGCATCCACAAAACCATTGAATTCCCGGTAGTCAAGCACCGGACGCACCTTCTGCTTCTGCTCAACCGTCATTATAACACCTGACAATCTCATTTGCTTAGGAGCGTTGAGAGTCTACATTACTTCACGTGAGATAAGCAAATACAAAAGCGACTGTGTGTTGCCATTTTAGCTTTTTTTATTAAGCAACTGAACCGTACAAAACACAGCCAGATGCTAGTCGGGATTTTCCCTACAAATGCCAAATCCATTTTTATACAAATAATCAGTTCTATTTCAAACAATTCAGTTTAGCATGAGTACACAGTTTGTCAAAAACATTTCTATTTAAAGCTATTCAGTTTAGTCAACAAATTCAGTTTACTATAAGTATAAATTTTGTTTACACATAGTTAAATGTTAAAATAGTTCTATTTTAAACAATCCAGTTTAGCATAAGTACAGTTTCAATGTCAAAAACAGTTCCATTTCAAACAATTCAGCATACAAAAACAGTTCTATTTCAAGTAATTTAGTTTAGTATAAGTACAGTTTAGTTCTATTTGACCCTATAGATAGAGCCTATTCTATTTGACCCTATAGATAGAGCCTATTCTATTTGACCCTATAGATAGAGCCCTATCAGGTGCTACCTAATTCCCCAAAGCTCCAGCATTACTGGAACTTCACCACCAGATTGTAAATACTTGTGCCTTAAACGGTGTAGATTTTTCCTAGTTTGTAAATTTTTTGGTACATTCTAGCAAAATTAATATGAATTCATAGGTGGGCTATTCTGTACAATCATCCAATTCTGAACTACATAGGTTTTTTCCAAATTATTTAATGCAGAAATCTTTTTTTTCCTTAATAAAAAGAACAGAATGAAATTTAAGAGGAATTTATATTTGATGAACAATTTGTTATGTAGACAAAGTAAGGGATGGGCCATTTTCATAAAACAAATTACAAACTTGTCCATTTTGGTTGTTGGTGGGAGTGTTGAATATTTCAAGTGGAGAGATAAATTTTTTTGTTGTTGTTTACAAATAATAAATGGGTCGGCTATTAAATGTCCAGTTTCATCATGGTTGGTTTCATTAACCTAGGGGTCTCCAAAAAAAAAAAAAAAAAAAAAAATTTTTTTTAAAAGCCAAGTAAATTAAAAGATTAGTTTGGAGGTGTGTGGAAAACTTACCCTTCAGTATATTCCACCTGGAGAAGGCCCAAATATGCTTCCCACTTGTTGCCAATCACCTTTCCACAAGTAAAACATCGGATTGGAATGATCATCTTGAGAAAAAAAACCACACACCTGCAGAGAGAAAGAAAGAGTGAAGAAAAAACAGTTACAAATAATGCAGTTTCGAACATATGATTGCAAAATATCTATATATAATAAAAAAAGAAAAACAAACAAACATTCAGGATAAAACACAAAACAAACCCAAATGAACAAAAAAATCAGAGGGGAAAACTAACCAAGTTCATTATCATTCTTTTCCAGAGTTTTCTCCCTTACATTAAAGAGTTCCTACCCCCACATACACATTTGTATTGTTCACTTTTTGTATTACTTTTTGTTTTCCTCTTGTGAGAAATGCCTCCAAAAAGCCAGGTGGTAAAAGCAGTAAAAAGCAATACCAAAAAGTCTAAGAAAGAGCTAAATCTCTCAGTAGTCAGTGTTCAGATGAAGAAAAAAAAAGAGTCAATAATCAAAGTAGCATAGAAAGTGTATTGTGTGTGGAGTCAAGTATATGGGTGATAAAGACAGAAAAAATAAAATTCAAGGCAATTTGTCATAAAGTTATTAGGTAAGTATTAATATACCCAGGAATTGAAAGAAAAAGATAGATTTTAATGGTATATCAACTCATCCGGAGTTATTTTATGCCTAGAGGTTAGGGAATCACATTCATATTTACATTTCTTGTTTAGTTGGTTCTTAAGTTTTTTTCCTTCCTTATGGTCCTATCAAATGATTTTTAAACAGATCTATTTGACCCATAGATGAAATCTAAACAGATATTATCACTTCAGGTCAAAGTGGCCTTGAGAGTAATGGCAACAAAGGAGTACTTCACACTCTCGAGAACAAACAATCAGGCAGTTAAGTATCATATCCAAGACACTCCCCTTTTGTGGAAGGTAATCTTACCCCCCCCTCCTGCAGGAGGATATAGTCAGTATATTCTAAACCCCATCAACAGAGTGAATTGAAAGAGTAAGAGAATTAGCATGTACATGAGAGAGATGTCTGTGTTGTATTTAAGTTCATTATGTTTTGACATTTCTTTTACTGTACAGCAACAAGGTTATGTGCAAGTAGATATGTACTTTTAAATGATAGGGTAAGGGGAATTAAACTTGTAACATGTGAACCCAATATTAAATGTCTCATACACCAGAAAAAAATAAAATTGACATCTTAAATATTCACTGCAATTTTTATCAAGATTAAATGTACAAATAACACAGCTGGATGACAGATCAATATGTTCACAGGTTCAAAAATAAGGGCTATATTAACAGTACTCAACTACCATATCAATACACTGTATAAACTCTTTGAGCTTTAACTCTCAAAGGAATATGCTTGTACAAATAAGGATTACATTATTCCAAACCAAAGTCTGAAAATCTTATCAGAATATTCACTATTCCCTTAGATGGATGTATACCCAACCCCTTCACACCAACAAGACTTGACAAAAGAATATTTTTAAAGCAGAGTTTAATAGGCTTGAATTTAGAGTTTTCCTTCTTAGAACAATTGCCATATATGGTGAAAAAGCTCAGTCTGCCCTACTATTTACCCATAGCTGGAGCAAGAATAGTTGGATTTGTACCTTTCTTCCTAGGTTATTATTACAATGTGAAATGCAGTCTCATCCAGGATTTGAACTTGTGTCCATTTCCTATGACGATAACCATTACATCCTAAAAACTCAGGTCAAAATTGGGATTGTCCTTCAAAATATTGCAGTTTTGTTATAATACTATTAACAATCAAAAGGAAATTATTTTAATTTAAAATTGAAATAACTTGGGACTTTTAAAATCAAAATTAATTTCTAATTGAGGTTGGTTAGATTAGTGGTGTTTTATGGCATATCAACCCTTGTAGGTTATTTAATGCCAAATCTTCTTTATAGATATTTAACAGATACTATTTGTAAACAAATAGTTTAGATAACATTTTTAAATGAGTCAGACCTCATTTGTTTGCATACAGTTAAATGGTTTCAAGTATTCCTAACTTACACTAATAATTCTATTCAATACCAATCATTTGTTTGCACACAGTTAAATGGATATACATATATGATTTGTAAGTGAATAGTTTGAAGGTAATTTTATTTTTAAAAAGTCAGAGGAATTTGTTTCCACTAAATTAGTATAGCCATT
This sequence comes from Sepioteuthis lessoniana, assembly GCA_963585895.1. Taxonomy (NCBI): domain Eukaryota; kingdom Metazoa; phylum Mollusca; class Cephalopoda; order Myopsida; family Loliginidae; genus Sepioteuthis; species Sepioteuthis lessoniana. The sequence goes on along the minus strand of OY757946.1, from coordinate 322,055 downwards.
GTTTGCACACAGTTAAATAATTTCAAGTATTTTTATCTAACACTAATAATTCTATTCACCATTACTCAATTTGTTTGCACACAATTAAATAATTAAATAACTATCTGATCTATAGATGAGACTATCAGGTACTACCATTTTGGGTCAGAGTGTATCTGGGTGTAATGGCAATGAAGGGATATTCCACTGGAGCCTCAACATAAGATGGTTTAGTGTTATATCCAGGACAATTGTTGGTTCTCACCCCTCTTCACGAATGCAGTTGGCATATTCTTCAGGTCCAGCTGATTTGGCTAGTTTCTAATTAATATACAACAGCCAGGTCACTAAAGAAGCTCATATCACCACGTTTCCCTTGGACCATTTCTTTTTTTAAAGTACTTGATAAGTTAATATCAAAATATCAATTCAATTTTACATTAAACATTTAACTTTTTATTCAGTATATTTAATGGGAAACTTATTTCAGATTTACAACCACTAAAATTTGTTATTTTAAAATAGTTTGAGGAAGTTCAAAGGAAGAGTTTAATTTTGAATGGTTGTAGAAAATACCAAGTATTAAAAAACCCAAAAAAACCACAGCAAATAAAAATAAATAAATATAAACATTACAGTATTAATTCACATACAAAATGATTTTTTTTAAAGTGCAAACTTGATCCACCAAATTCCTTTACCTATATTTCTAATTATGTTCATTTGTTCAGTTTAAAATCACTGAGAACAACTTAAGATCTTTATTTATTATTGATCTTATATTTTGACAGCTGATCTTTTTCAAATTAAAAACCTCAGGTAGTATTTTCAAAGTCTAAAATCTTTCTGTAATCGAAGTTTCTTTTTCTGTGTTTTTAGCATCAAATATTTTTAAAAAAAAAAAGGAAAAAAGTGAGTCTCGTAGCCTAATGGTTATAAATATAGAAAATAAACATAGAGACCAGAGTTCAAATTCTTAACAAGGCTGTTTACATTTTACATATTGCTAATCGTTTTGGGAATGATAGGAATCCTGCTATTCTCTCCTTCATCTATGGGCAAATAACAGAGTAGATAGAACTCTTTGACTTTAGTATGACAACCAGTCAAGGAGAAGAAAAACTCTGAATTCAAACAAGTTGTATTCAACTTAAAAACTGACCTTCTGCTTCTTACTGCTTGTTCCAGGCTATGCAGCAAACAGTCAGTTTACATAGGTGTATTAGTGAGAATTGCTTGATCTATAATCAGTGCATTCATTTACTGACAATAAATCATGACATGGAAGTAAGGATGAAATGATAAACCAAGTCCTCCCGTGGATTCCTACACACTAGTGTGGCAGACAAGGAAAGACATATTCATTAGCTCTATGCAGACATTGGATGCCATGAGCTATGGATAGGAATAGATAGCAAGATAGAGTCAAGGGGATTAGTGCTATTAGCACGATTTGATATCAACTATTCTAATACCAAAAGTTTACACAGAATTATATGATTTCAAGTATTCTTATTTAATACAAATAATTCCTACACAATTAGATGGCATCAACTTCTTATCCAATAATAATCATTTGTGCACATGGTTATGGTGTTTCTAGAATTCCTTTCTAATATCAATAATTTGCAAGCAAATATAACATTTATCCCCAGCAAACAATTAAAGTTTCAAGTATTCTTATCTAATACTACTAATTTTCAATACCGGACATTGGCATAATGGTTAGAGTGTTCGCCAATGTCCTGGGAGATCTGGGTTCAATCCCAGATCGAGTCATACCAAAGACTCAAAAAATGGTACTTGATGCTATCTTGCTTAACACTCAGCATTATTAGGTACGTATCAAGGGTAAAGTGGAGCAATCCAGGGAAGGAGTAGCTTCCTCCCCTACACCTCGGTGTAGTAGCTATCGAAAAGGGAGCCTTTGGGTTACCCTCAATTACGGTCGCCAACTTTACTTACTAATTTTCAAAGACAGCTATTTGACTCTCAGATGGGACCCTAAGAGATACTAGCACTCCAATTCAGAGTGGAACTGGGAGTAATGGCAATGAAGGGATAATCCATATTCAAATGCAGTTTAATGTCATACCCTGGACACTCTCTTTTTAGAGGAGGAGGAGGGAGGTATCTAACCCTTCAGTAGGGAATTGAGAGTATATTGTAAGCCCTGCCAATAAAGTAACTGTTTTTCATGCTCAGCCTGTTTAGTTTATGTTCAGTAAGATTATTCATTGGCCATTAAGTATTAAACAAATAAAACTATTTTCTAAAGACTAAAATGATTGAGATGTCTTCATAAAAGGTACAACAGCTACTACACTCATCAGTAATTGCTGTAGAATTATGACAGACAAAAGAACACTTTATTTGGTAGACAGGATGCACTAAGTCATTTTCCTAGACTTTTTGGTTGTAGGTAATCGAGGAATTAAACCCAATAAAAATTGTTTTTTGTTTTTTTAAACTTTCCTTTCCATTCACAAAATTTGTTGGGTTCGACACCTCATGCAGTGTAATGGTTAACAAGCTAGTTTAGCAGGCTATTATTAAGGAGTTCGGTTTTCAGACTAAACCCATACTTTCAGCCTTGTGCCACAACTAAGCTAAGCTTAGTAAATAGCTATTACGTACTTCACGTGGTGTGTAATGGTTAACAAGCTAGATTAGTTCGATTTTCACTGGGCGCCCCATATTTCCGGCCTTGTGACACAATCAAGTTACGCTTGGTAAACAACTCAAATAGTCGGGTTTCTTGGACGATTCAATCTTTGTATCGTTTCGATTTCTTCCACCATGAATTCGGTTTTCAGTAAAAAAAAAAAAATAAACAAAAATAAGGGTTGAAAATGAAATTTTAAAGTTGTTGTTAATTTTCTTTCTAGAAAAAATGTTTATGATTAAAATATAATCTAGAACTATCGGGATTTGACCACTGAGTAAACATTTCCTATTCGATCATTCTTTACAACTTTACAATTAAGAAAGATTTTTAAATGAAGACTAAAAAGAAATTAGGAAAATCGAATGACAAGAAAAGTGTTTATGCAAACACGTTGTGGTTGTTACATAGAAATAGTTTTGTAAATTTAGAGTTCTTTTTCCCCAACTCCTTGTGACTTTAATTAAAACAAAAATTCATACATAAAATATATTGGAAAATATACCTTTAAATTGACAATATACTGTGAATATGCATTTATACAAATATATATTTCTATTTTATGTAATTGTTTTGTTTTTTGTACGATTAAAAAAAATGTCATTTCTGCTTCAAATTTACACGTGGTCAAAAAAAAATCAATTACATTTCTTAAAGATAGACAAAAAATTTCTTTAAAATAATGTTGCTTTGATTATAAATTAAAACAGAAGGTAATTTATAAGCATGAATAAATTTTACTTACCAAAATTAAAAGAAAAGGGATGAAAAACAAAACTACGCAGACTTTATTTGCTGTTGTAAATGGTGACTGGTATATCACTGGTACAGGCGTAACAAAATACTTCCGGTTTGTAAACCAAGGACAGACAACTCCTTATTGCCCAGTTGAATTTTATTATTTCCTCCTCCTCATCATCATCATTTGCTATTTGTTTAGTACAAGTCCTTATCAAGTCATTAGTCGAGATACAGAGAAAGAGAAGGTGGTGAATATATGCATTGTTGGTATAAATTTTGATGTTAAGTGATACTCAACATGTTCACTGATAACACTCTTGAGTTAATGAGCATTTTCACATAAAGTCTCTTGTAAATAGGTGTTACCAGTGATCTTGTTAATGTTCTTGTTAGAACCTTTCTTGATCAGACCTAGGGCTCAAATTATTATAGGTATAATAATAGTAATTTTAAGATGCCACATTCTTTTTTCCGTTTCAATTTCTAGATCTTTATATTTACTTATTTTATCATATCCTTTATCTTGCCCAGTCAGCTGAGGCTGTAGAATATGCCGACTGCACCTTTGCAGAGGGGTAAGACTCCCCCCACCCGAACAAGTGTCCTGGATATGACACTAAACAATCTGATGATTAAGTTCCAGTGATGCTGGAGCTTTGGGGAATGCAGAGTAATCCTTCATTGCCATTGCTCCCAGGTCCACTCTGGCCTGGAGTGGGAGCACCTGATAAGGGTCTTATCTATGGATTAAATAGAACTAATGGCATACTTATGCTAAACTGAATTGTTTGACTAAACTGAATTGCTTGAAATAGAAATGTTTTTGACAATTAAACCGGACTTACATTTAAACTGCGTGCTTATGCTAAAACTGAATTATTTGAAATAGAACTGTTGTTTGATATTTAAACTGTACTTACACTAAACTGATTTGTTTAATATAGAACTGTTTTGGCATTTAACTGTGTGTAAATAAAATTTGTTCTCATACTAAACTGAATTAGCTGAATTAGAACTGCTTGACTAAACTGAATTGCTTGAAATAGAAATGTTTTTCACACTTAAACTATACTTACATTTAAACTGTGTACTTATCCTAAACTGAATTGTTTGAAATAGAACTATTTTTGGAAAAATTGATTTGGCATTAAATAACCTACAAAAAAAGTTTATTGAAATCAATTAAAAAGTCAATATCCTAAGTTTAAACTTTATCTGATTATTCCAGTGAAAATATTGAAATTTTAAGATAAAATTTTATTCACAGTGTTTATCTATTGAATTCATTAAATCAATTCATCTGAAAAGCTTAAATTCACAGTAAAAATTCTTTTATCACTTTCAGGAACCAGTATAACTTGAACCCAGGTATATGGTATAATGTTCATTCGTTCGTTCGTTCGTTTTCTCTCTCTCTCTCTCTCTCTCTCTCTCTCTCTCTCTCTCTCTCTTACACACACAGAGCTGTATTTCCTACATTTTATAAAGCCAGTCATAGAGTAATTTTATTCTCTACCCTTTAAACAAGCATGTACATTTACCGATTCAACTGTAAAGCAAAAACTGTCGGTAAGTGATACAAGGGAAGTAACTCATATAGTCTTCGATGAAAATGGAAAACTGCTTTTTCAAAGCCCTTTCTTGAAGACCAAAAATAAAGATAATAATATGACAAGAAAAAAAAAGCAGTAACTATAAAATTTTACAAGGTTAGAGTTGTGGTTTTTCAGAAAAACAGGGTGAGGTTTCATCCTAGATTCTTAGGAGTTAGCACCAATAAAAGCAAATCGTAACTAAAAGAAATGCTAAATTTTGGCAACTTTTAAAGTTAATAGAATTTTCTGCTAGAGATGATATTCAAAATAAAAAACTTCTTGAAAATAATTTTGTAGTTGATTTCACTGAGTTTTTAAGAATGAAAACTTGAAAATATATTTGAATTTGTTAAAAAGTAGGAATGTTAGTTGCAAAATAAAAAATAAAACTTACAATACAAATAAATTTTAAAAAGTTTTTAAAAGTAATTAATTCCTTAGGAACGGAAAACAAATAATAAGTTTTTCACTGTATTTATTCTATGTAGAGGTTTTATTGCTAATTTGACCAGTGTATTCCTAATCAAACTCAGACAGTCACGATTAAAAAAAAAAATTGAGGGGATCCAGATTAAAGTTAAATCAGCAACTGCATAAATCTAGCACTTACACATTGTTATGTAAAACTAAGAAATCCTGGTGGTATTGTGAGATATTGATAGGAAGAACTGGGTTACTCCCAAACTATGCCAGATTTCAGGGTCATCATTGAATGAAGGTTTTGTGCCGTAACATTTCGTTTGGTTTGGTTTCTTTTGTTTTAATGACATATCAACCTCCATGTGTTATTTAATGCCAAAGCCATCCCTGTCAAAGAACATTGGGAGAACTATTTAACACATAACTGGAAGGGATAAGGGGCTGTAGTAGAAAGAATTTCAAATTATTATTTAGTGTGGGAGTTGCTTTGTCTGTTGGAGTTTGAAATTATAAATTTCATCCAATGAGAATGACCAATGCTATTCTGCCCGGGCACACCTCCCTGAGTAATATAAAAGGTAGCGCTAACCATGCTCACCCTCTTTTTTCTTTTCCTCCTTGCTAGCAGCAAGGTCAGACCAGTCGACACGAGAGAGAACATTCTCTCTCTATCCAGGGACGATTCTAACATCAGACAGAGGGACCTTTCATCTTGAGAGAGCACATTTCAACATTTGTTCCTCTGCTTTCTTTAGGAGACCATTCCTGATCAATTATTTCTCCCTCCTAAATCAAATGGACCTCAAAGCTTCTAGCTGAGTACTAAATTCCTGCACAGGTATTTAAAACTGTCCAACCCACCTGCGACTCACAGTACAAAGGAAAACTTCATCTTGTAGGAGGAGATATTGTGTTTTGATATTCAATTTCCATTTTGTAGTGGTATATTTAATTTGTTTTTATATGTGGTTGCGTCTTCTCACAAATAAGAAGGTTGCCATTTGATATCATTATTATTATTGGGTTTTTAGTTTTAAGGTTTAAGTTGGTTTTACATTGGTTGCATTGGTATTTCGTTGGTAGCGTTGGTATTTCATTGGTTGTTATCCCCTCACTAAATGTTGATGGAAAATAAAGATGGTGGAGAAGAACGAAGATGTTGTTAGGTTTTTATATCAAGGTTTTAATGGCAGCATGAAGTATGCTGCAAGTCTCGTAGTAAGGAAAGAAGGTAGGAAGTTGTTAGAGTGTATCATCTAATTTGTTTTTAACTAGGATCCCTTGGTCTAGAAGAATAGACCCAAGGGGTCCATAAACTAGATGGCCCTCCTCATAGTGTATGATGCTGCCATTCCCATTGAGGATTTCTGAGGGAGAGAGAGTTTCGTGGGCTTTCTTCAATTTTTGATGCTGCCAGGAAATATGGTTTGGGCTGAATAGGACAGGTCATCCTGATTGGGTGAAGATGTTCAGCGACTCTAACGGTCAAATCAAATTATGTGCCAAACAAAAAATACAAGGTTATTTCTGCTACAGTCTCAAGCTGCCATTAAGGCTTCCCCTTTGAAAACTATTAATATTTTTGTCAACGCTTTCATTATTTATTTTCTTTCTTTTAATATAAGAGGCAATAGAACTCTACAACATCAACTGCCATTTATATTTAAATGGTAATATTATCTGCCTTAATGTTATAAGGGGGCTTATACTTTTCCCAAAGTCTAAAAGAGAACATGATAATGTAACTGAAGTTCCAACTCACTTACTATAATGTTCAGGATGTTAGCCACGACTCCAAAGAGATTCCTTCTCCTAGACTTGTTCCTACAAAGGCTGAAGACCTACTATTTACTCATGATTAATATGAGAAGATAAAGATTTATGACTTTCTCAAGGTCATTAGTAAAAAGTGAAATGCAAATAGCCAGGATTTGAAGTTGGGTTGCTGAGTTTGTTTCCTAATGGTAATTGTTACACCATGAACACCTCCACATGTCACAATATATATATATATATATATATGTATATATATATATATATATATATATATATATATAAATGGAAAAAAAACTCAACCACGGTTAAAGTGTCATTATTAATTCATTTCAACAAGGAATATTAATTCTTGCATCTTCAGATGACATACATGCTTTTTTGAGAAGTGAAATCAGCAAATATAGTTTAGAGAGTATATTTTTTTTTAAAAAGAGGAAGGGAGAACACTCTGGCAAATAAAGAAAGGGAGTAAAACAATAAAGATGTTAAAGACATTAGAAAAGTAGATATACAGTTTGTCAGCCCACCCAAGGTCAACAGGTGTGGATTCATGGTAGCCTGTTGATCTTAGTACGATTTAAGCTTGTCAACTAAATTGTTATCTTTTTTATTCCCATGTGTCTAGTCCCAGACTTCTTGGGCTACTAGCTCCACTTGATCTTTTCAACTCTGAAGGTGTTTCTGCATTTATTTTACTCATATGTCAATGGGTGGTGTTATGGGTTCTAGTCACCCCAACCAATATTAGCCAAAAAAATGAAAATTGAGTAAACAAATCAAAATAATAACCTTTTTCAAATGCTATAAAGGCCTCCAGTATTTACCAAGTAAATAGAGCCCCCTCCCGCCTATGTTATTCTATTATTTTCTAGAATAAATTTGTTTTTATGCCTATATCCCTTGATTTTCCTATATTAACTGATTTCATCCAATATCCACATCATTTCTTTTAATCAGTGGTGTTACCCTTGATTTCACTCCCCAAATCAAATTAATTTAAATTTTATTTTTGTGTCTACATTTAAATATCAGCTCACTACATTTTATTTATATATATACAATTTATATATATATATACACTGAAACCTATATTTGCCAATTTCACTCCCCCAAAAAAGCATGTATATCATCAGAAGAGGTGAGAATAAATATTCCTTCTCAAAATAAATTTATAATGGCACTTTAACTGTAGTTGAATTTTTTTCCGTTTACGTTATATTCACTCTTGAAAAACATATACAATAATAGCCATACATCGACCACTTCCGTAGATTTATATGAAATCCCTCATGTATTCAATATATGAATATTCCATACCCATTGTGTTTGGAAACTTACTGGATATATATATATATATATATAATTATATATATAATCATATAAATATATATGTATGTTGTATAATCACACATATACAAACACAAATACAATACAGGTATGAACGGGTTTATTAATTTCTTGACTTTGGTTCATGGCGACACAAGGAGAGCGACACAATTCTTACTATGCTAAGCCCATCCTGATGGATGGTGCATCTTGTGGTGTTTAAGATCTCAATTCATCTCTGCAGGTCGAGACCCAAAAAACTTAACTGCTGCTGCAATGGCAGAAAACTCAACTCTATGCCTCCATGATCCAATCTAAACTCTCTTTTTTGAAATCCTCAAATTGTCAGAACCATCTCTTCTGGGCATGACATCATCCACACTCCAGCCCCATTTCTTGTCCGGAGGTTTATTATGACAATGGTGATTGTCATATCCTTTGTGTGCGAGCGTAAAACTGCACCCAATGACTATGCACCTGAACTCTTAACCTGAATAGTTCAAAGCCAACCAAACTGAATGATAAAATATAATTAACGAAAAATGATTACTATAAAAAAAATCATTCCTTAATTATATAACACACACACACACACACACACACACACACACACACACACACACACACACACACACACATATATATATATATATATATATATATGTATAAGTTTTTGCATCAAGATAGTGCTTAGTGGTATCATATAAAACCAATCAATTATAGAATTATGGACACTCAGTCCATTAATGAATTTATAGCATCTATAATTTACTATTTGTGCTTGTTTGTGCTTGTGTGTGTGTGTGTGTGTGTGTGTGTGTGTGTGTGTGTGTGTGTGTGTGTGTGTGTGTGTGGTCATATGTCTACATATAGATATGAACAGACTAATAGTATATTTAGATTTCCAAATCATATATTTGGTTTTACCTCTGAAATTTCAAAGGATTCCATTAGTAGAAAATACTGACTCCTAAAATTGAAGGGTTGAATGGAAATAAATCTAAAAAATCTGTATATCAATACAATATTTATTTCAATATCATTCTTTTCAACTTTTAAATCAAATTAATCAAGTTTTCATTTTCAAGTAAATTTTTTAAAGCTTTAACCCAAATGGATCAAAGGTTTAAAAAAAGTTTCATGAAAATGAAAACTTGATTAACTGTTTAACCATTAATAATATTTAAAATATTTTCAGGAAAGCATAACAAAAGATGAAAGCAATAATATTAAAATGAATATTGTGAGATCCAACAATAAAGAACACCAGGCAACTCAAAGGGGAATTATATAAGAAATATCAGTTATTTTAAGTTTTAAGTCAGTAAAATATTCTTTCCAGTATTTTCTTTTATTTATTTAATAATTTATTTGGTTATTTTTGGGGTGTATTATATACATTCATTGTTGGTTTGGTTAGTTTATTTGTTTAACTGCAAATCAATTCCTTATGGATTCATTGGTAAATTTTTAATGACAATCATTTTTAAAAAATCACAATTTTATTGGACAAGTATAATTATCATTTGCTTACAGTTATGTGACATAAAATATTCCTAATAATCATGATTTATACACAACTTCAATCCCTGGTCGAGTTATACCAAAGACTCAAAAAATGGTACTTCATACCATCTTGCTTAACACTCAGCATAATAAGGTAAGGATCAAGGATAAAGTGAAGCAATCCAAGGAATAAAGTAGCACCCTCCCCTACACCTCGATGTTGTAGCTATTGAAAAGGGAGCCTTCAGGTTACCCTCAACTAAGGTCACCAACTTTACTTACTTTTTATATAGTTTAAAGTAACTATTTTTATTTGATAACTTTCACTTATTAGCATACAGTTATATGGTTCCAATTATTCTTATTTAACACCATATCATTTGCGAGCAATTATATGGTTTCAAGTAACTAATAAGAATAATAATCCCTAGTAAACAATTATAACAACAAATAGTTCTAATCCAAATAATTTGCTCACAGTTATATGCTATCAAGTATTCCTATCAAATACTAATTAGTTTCAGACAGATCTATTTGACTCCTAGATAAGGCTCTAACAGGTACTACAACCCTGTTGTGGACCTGGGAGTAATGACTATGAAGGACTACTCTACACTGTTGAGAGCAACACTTTTTATCTTTTTATCCCATCACATGACTTTTTTGCTATCTCTGCTCTCTTCACCTCCTTCCTTAACATGTCATCACCTCCTACTCTTTCTCATTGAAATTCCCACAACTCTCAGCCAGCTACTTTAAGCAGCTACTTGATATTTTAAGTGTTTTAGAAACTGGCTTCTGCAGAAAGAATAATAACTTATTATTCTGTTGTTGCCCTCTCCATTTTTGTCTTTAAATGAAATCAATTATCAGAAACTCTGTCCTTGTCTATCCCAATGCAAGAAGTGCAATTTACTCTCCTTAATTTAATTCTCCTTATTAAAACTGACCCCCACAGAGTCACTGATCACTCCAGATGACGTACAGAATCAAGTTAGACACTGAGGTTGACCAATAAAGATGAGTATCAGTTGGTCATCTTTGACTAGAGGCCAAATTTTTTTAATTAATGAAAGTTCAACTTCTTCAAATTATTGGAACAGAAATTAAATTTTAGATGAAAAGACAATGATGAAGAAGATATTCTACCCAGATTGAGAGATACTTTTCATATATTGGTTTGGTTTGGTTTGGTTTATTTGTTCTATGGTATATCAACTTTGTGGGTTATTTAATGCCAAAGCCATCCTTGAAGGAGAAGAGTAAGGATGCTATTCAACCCATAGCTGGGGTGAAGGATTAGGAGTTTCATACTTTTCTCAAGGACATTTGTCCAAAAGTGAATGCAATGGCACAACTAAAATTCAAACTCACTCACTATAATGCCACTGTCCAGCATGTTAGCTACAATGCCATGCACCCCCCTGACTTTTCACACACACACGTGTGTGTGTATATATATATGTATATATGTGTGTGTATTTGGGCTGCATTTACTTGTTAAGACATATTTGATTAAACAGTATTGACATCATTTTTCTACAAATTTTTGTTTTGATCCTTTCAAGTAGCTGTATGGATGTTATAATATCCATCTAGAATTGGCTAATAAACTTTCCATAATTAATTGGTTCCCAAGTACTTTCGGACCCATCTTGGGCCATCATCGAGGTGGGGGTATATGGCAAAAGCAATACAACGTTTGCAAGTACATTACAACTTTGAAAGAATTAAGTGTTTATTGTTTATACTGGTGTTATATTGTAGTGCTTGTTTTTAAAATTTGGTTCTATAAATAGCAGCTAAAGACATTTGACTACATTAGTACTGGATTCAAAATTAATTTCATTGTGAATAGGATTTTTATTTGAAGCCCTACATATTGGAAATAAAAATCTTGACCTCAATAGAATTAATTTTGAATCCAGTACTTATGTACTCAAATTTTGAAAACAAACATTACAACATAATACCAGTATAAATAATAAATGCTTAAGTCTTTCAAAGTTGTAATGTACTTGCAAATGTTGTATTGCTTTTGCGATATACATGATATATATATATGATATACCAAGATCGGTCTAGATGGATATTATAACATCCATATGGCTACTTGGATCAGAACAAAAATTTGTAGAAAAAAGATGTCAATACTATTTAATAAAATATATATTCACAAATTTATATTTGAACACATTTAATAACAGTCACATAATTTCAATCTTGAAAGGGAATTTTTTGGTGGAAATGCATATTCACATATACTAGGTGTTTAAAATATTTTATATCATTTGAGATGTATAGAGTGCTACAGGAAAATTGATATCATTATGTAATATAATAACTTGAAAAGTGTTTAATTTATTATAGCTTGCCAGCCACACAAATCTAAAATTCCCATTGAAAAAACACTGAGTCATCTGTGATATCAACTAATGGAATTTTTCTTTCCAACTGGAAACAGCAAAGCCCAGTATCAACAATAATGTCACCTCTTTGTTGATGAGTGGAATTTTCCGTTACTAATGTAAGCACTATTTTCAAGATGAATTAATTCTGCTAACCATCTTGGAGATAGCTTCTTATCATAGATAATACAGGTGGCATTTGTAAGTTCTCATCAACAAGATATTTCATTATTACATATATTCAAAAGAGAAATTTCCTGTCTTTGACAACACAGAATTTTTGACCCTCTGACCATTCAATATGCTGCCCATTGTTTCTGCATAAACACAGTCACTGACCGCAAACTTTGCTCCACGGTGGGCAATAACCCTTATCAGCGCCTCTTCTACAAACCAGTAGCTCTCTTATAGTTTTTTTAGAACTAATTCATGAAAGGCATCATCAGGTCTTTTTAGAGCTATTTCATATTTCAGAAAGTCTCTTGAGTATCACTTCTAGTCCACACACTTTCACCCCTTTGTAGGTACCACAAGATGACGACATATCAGCCAACCAGACTTGCTGCAGATCAATTTCTTTTGCAGCAGACCAAATCATACAGCTGTACTCCAATCCAAGAGCAACATTCTGCTTGGACTATCACCAGTACTCTGAGGCCACATTGACACATAGCCTCACTTAACCTGCAACTGAATAAATTGGGACATTGCTTATCCAGCCTCTGCAATTGATGCATCTACCTTTTCAACTCTCTCCAGATTCCTGACCATGCATCTCCACCAATGACCTGCACCAATCACCTAGACTATCCGGATCTTCTAGACTCTCTGTCACCAAGAACTTTTGAAAGCTGAGTCTATGCCTTTCAACTACACTGACTTTTAACATCACTGAGACAACATATACATTATCAGTGACAGCAATTCTACATCCATGAGTACGATTTGCTCAATAAAGGCCCACCATCTTACTCTCTTGTCATTATCATCAGTCAATCACATAATTTACAAATGTTTGCAGGATCAACATAATTTTTGGTTTTGCAATAAATGTTTAAATACTTTTTCTTTTCTTGTGAATGGTATTTCTTTACCCGAAAAGAAAGACCATGACACATTAAATATTTTCAGTTGTTTCTACATGTGCTGTTAAAATTTGAGGTTTGTTTATTTGTTTGGGTTTTATGGCATATCAACCTTTATAGGTTATTTAATGCCAAATCTGTTTTTATACTAGTAAACAGTTCTATTTCAAACTATTCAGTTTAGCATAAGTACAAAGTTTAGTTGTTAAGAACATTTCTATTTCAAGCTATTCAGTTTAGTCAAATAGTTCTAATTCAAACAATTCCTTTTAGTATAAGTATAGTTTGTTTTCATAGAGTTAAATGTCAAAACAGTTCTATTTCAAGCAATTCAGTTTAGCATAAGTACATAGTTTAGTTCTATTTTACCAATAGATAGGATCCTATCAGGTGCTACCACTCTGGGCTAAAGTGGATCTGGGAGTAATGGCAATGAAAGGGTAACCCACATTCCTCAAAGCTTCAGCATTACTGGAACCTCACGATCAGATTGTTTAGTGTCATATGCAGGACACTTGTGGGGGGGGGGTCTTACCTTTCTGCAAATGTGCAGTTAGTGTATTTTATAGCCCCAGGCAACTGAGCAAGAGAATTAGTCATTATGAAATTATATCAGTATTTCTGAAACATCTGTATTTAAAGAAATGCTCAAAAGTTCTCAGCGTGACCAAGAAAGGAATGAACTAAAAAGCATGAAACACAAATGCTATTTGATATATTCATCACATCATTCAACAGACTCGGCACTTTGTTTCTCAAGTTTTTTTAAACCTATTCAATTTTTAAAAAAACTGGTCAAGGCGAATATTTTCAGCATCAACTTGGATACAGTTTCATGCATTTCTTCTAAAAGATGTTTACTGGAATTCTGTTTGAAAGGATGAAATTTGTTTGCAGGAAACTTTTAAAAATGTGTATCAAATCTGTTGAGTTTGAGCTTTTTATAAACAAGATATATGGGTTATCTTAGTGTTGAATATTGACCGAAGACCCCTTTTGACATGCTGCATAAATTGCTTGGGTAGCATAACAGGAAACAGACCTGTTTCCTAAAGTAAACATAACATAGGGGTTTTTTCGTCAATGGTCTGGGAGACCTGGGTTCAATCTTAGGTCACGTCATACCAAAGACTTTAAAAACTTACTTGATACTTCCTTGCTAAACACTCAGCAATATAAGGTACATATCAAGGGTAAAGTGGAGCAATCTCGGGAAAGGAGTAGCGCCCTCCCCTACACCTCAGTGTAGTAGCTATTAAAAAAGGAGCCTTCTGGTCGCCCTCGACTATGGTCGCCAGCTTTATTTAGGGGTTTCCTCAGCGGAAGTGCCATGGAAGTTTTGAGTGTGACATGTTAGGCAGAAGTCGTGTCCTCATGTAACGTGTAGGTGGGAGGCGTGACAACGAAGATTGCATGGGCATCCAGGAAATAAACCAGGGAAGATTTTGATCCCAGCAGAGACGAGTGGGAAACAAAGACCAGAAGAAGAGCGATTAGATATTACGCCGCCCAGAGTGCTGGCCTTTCACCAGACTGCCCAACATTGAGAAGTAGAGAAATGCCTATATACGAGGATCATTAAGTAAGTTTCCAGACTTTTTTCGTATGGCCACTTTTATTCATAGTACACACATGAAACTCTAGTCCCCTTCGAAGTAATCTCCTCTGGCTGCAATGCATTTATTGTACTGTTCCAACAACTTCTGGAAGGCCCCATGGAAGTCCTCTTGTGTGAGCATGTCAATGACCTCTGTCAGAGCCTCTTTTATCTCCTCAATTGTCTCATAACGACAGCCTCTGAGCTTAGGGAATAAGCAAAAGTCACAGGGAGCAAGGTCTGGACTATAGGGAGGGTGAGAAACTGTCTTGATGCCCATCTTGGTCCAATAGTCTGTGACAAGTATAGAGTTGTGGACTCATGCATTGTCCTGCGGGAAATGCCACTGACCAGATTTGAAGAGTGCTGGCCTCTTCCGGCAGAATCTCTTGCGGAACTCCCTTAAAACCTCAACATAGTAACCCTAACCATAACCCTAACCCTTTGGCCAATCAACTCTGGTGTATTGACTTCCTTACTCCAGCCACACCTCTCATCATCCCTCATAGACTCCCTGGCTTCCTTGAATCTCTTATACCTCTCAAAAACTGATGCTCGATTCATGCACGATGCTCCAAAAGCACTCTGAATCATTCCATACGTTTCTATGGCATTTTTTCCAAATTTAAAACAGAATTTTATTGCATATCGTTCTTCCTCACATCCAGATTGCATTTTTGAAATTCACAAGCTGTGACAATCCGGCTTTAGTAGGGTGTATTCGAATTCCTGCTGTAGCTGTTGATTTGAACCTGAAATCATGAAAATTGGTCAGTCATCTCATAAGATGTATAGTAATAACATACTGAATTTTCAAGAGTCTATGACAATTTCTAATGCCCGGACAAAAAAGTCTGGAAACTTATTGAATGAACCACGTACAACATTAGAATCCATTTGATTGGTTAGCTTAGAATCAATTTGATTGGTTATCTAAATTTTTGAATCCAACTCAAAAATATAAATTGTACTAAGAAAAGAATTTCTTAACAAAAATTTTAAAAGTTAATAATCTTATTGTTATTCAAGTATATGAATTCAATTTTTTATTATTCATTTGAATCCTTGTACCATAATCTATTTGTGTATAAGACAGGCTATTTTTCAGATTTTTCAGCTCGAAATTATATATTATATGCAAAAAACTATATTATCACTTTTTTTTCTGGTACATGCTTCAACATTTTCAGGCTGGGATGACCGAAAATAAGTTACATTTATGCTCCAAACTATTATCTTTTATGCCACTACAGAGAAATATCCACTGGAATTTGTGTTTGCTGATAAATTTGTTTCTCCTAATGTAAGCTCATTTTTATTGCAAGCTTGTTGCATTTTTGTGTGAAAGTGTCCCAGTGTTTGCTCTTATAAGATTTACACTCCTATATTCTTAAAATGGCCCTGATACCACTTGTTTCCGAAACAAAGATGGTGGACGTCGGTAAACTAATCAGTCTCGATAACCTATTGGTCAGGAAAGTCACGTGATTTGTACTCACAACTACGTCCGTACCTTTGATTTTTATCCCGCGCATTTGGAGCCGACCACATGACATTGATTGCCTATATTTTCTCTCGTCTTCCAAGAATTCATTCTCTCACATTTTGACTTCCAGAGACAGCACTCTCTTTCTCTTCATTTCGACTTCCAAAAACAGCTTGACCTTGCCACTTAGTAAAATACAACTCAATACGCGTAACATGGGTGCGTATACATTCTGCAACCTTTTTCTTTCCTGTTCTGCCTTTTCGATTTGACTAGTTCCAGCCTCGAACACAGCCTCAGAAATTTCAACAAATCCTGAAAGAGACAAACAACCAACATGGGATAAGACACGTTCCTCCTAGAATACATTGCAATATTTCTGTATATTGATACCTCGCATGAAATACTTAGTCAACATACATTTTATAGTTATCAGGACACTTTTAATATTTAGTCTTTCACCATTATATTCGTGTTAGTCGCACACACACACACACACACGCGCGCTCACACAGAGGAATATTTAACTGACTATATTTGAATATTTGTAATGTTTCCTTTTTTTATGTATTTGTTGATATATAAATTTGATTTTGTTTATATTGCTTTGTTTTAAATTTTCTTTTGTCCGCATCGTTTTACATCGTTTTACTTTTCAATAATTAGCCAACATAAATTGTGGGGACCAACAAAATATCTAACAACATCAAACAACATAACCCACACTCTAAATACTGTGTAAACTTTGTACTTTAAGATATAATGTAAACAATAAAAAAATCTTCATTTTAGTCAATAAGACCTGATAAAAAGTTGAACAAATACTAAATTTTAGTTAAGTTTACCTGCTATAAATTCTAAAAAAGTAGGCGAGAATTTTTCTTCTAGAATTTTGTAGTCCAAAGTTAGGAGTACGTATTATACATGAATTCATATTATACACAAATAATGATGAAACTATCATTTCTGGAAATGTCATTGACAGAAACCCAGCAGTTATCGTGTCTGAGACAAAAATTTGTGTTTTTTCACCAAAAAATTTGGATTTCATTACTTAGACATATTAATCAGTTTTGTATAAGCACACAAAACCTCACTGCTACTTTACAAGTTGCCGATTTAAGAAAAAAAATGGGCTGATGCTTTTCTGAAAGGAAGTAAATCTAATATTTTAGTATTATGTAGTCGCTTTTCCATTGTAGTGGGTGCATGTAGCGAGTGAGAGTTCTCGTCCCTATTTTACAGGTATTACTTCACGATTAGTTCCACCACAAATACAACACAATTTTTACAAGCACGTAAAACAAATGGAATATGACAACAACGAACATTAAGAAACAAACAATTTTATATTCATAACAAAACAGGAATGAAAATATATGAGAAACATAATGCGTGTGTGGCCTTTGTAGAAAAAAGTTGTGGCCAGTTAAATGAAAATAAGATTGTTCACACGTGTGTGTGTATGTTTCAATTTTAATAAAGTCTATTAAATAAATGGTTCCATGGTTGGGCGAAGTAAGTTGGATAAAAATAGTTGTCTTTACTTACATATGTGCGTGTAGCAGAAAGAATTTCGAATTTTTGTTTGGTGCGTAATTTAATTCGACTGTTTGGGTCGACGCACAATTTCACCCAATCAGGATGACTTATCCTATTCATCTCGGACCATCTTTCCGGGCAGCAGAAATGGGAGAAGTTGCCAAACATTTTGCCTTTGGCAGAACAACTTCGTTCAGGACAGACGTCTAACTGTCTGCTCTTCAATAGCAGCAGCATCAAACCAGCACGAGGGAAGCCGTCTAATTTATGGACCCCTTGCGTCTATTCTCTTAGACCAAGGGTTCCCAGTTGAATAGGAATTAGATGAATTCAATACGCCACACACAGGAACAACTTTACGTCACCCCCAAAATTGGCTATTCCACCACAAATACAACACAAATTTACAAGCAAGTAAAACAAATGGAATATGACAACAACGAATATTAAGAAACAAACAATTTGATATTCATAACAAAATAGGAATAAAAATTAATGAGAAACACAATGTACGAGCGGCCTTTGTAGAAATACAGTTAGGGCCAGTTAAATGAAAATAGGGTTGTTCGCTCGTGTGTGTGTGTGTGTTTACATGTTGGTAAAGTCTATCAAATAAATGGGTCAGTGGTTGGCCGAAGTAAGGAGGGTAAAAATAATTGGCTTTACTTACATATATGGGTATGTGTGTATATTTGAATGATGGAGCGTAGGTATGGGTCTTTGCTTTCATTAAGTCTGCACGTGTGTCTTCTTAAGTTTTTGGTGACAACGTGTCGCATTGATAAAAGGAAGTCGCATGCCTCTTCCTTTGAGTCTTATGGCGTGGTTCTCTGCTGCCCGTTTATGACCTCGTAGTGTAAAGTCTTTTTGGTAGTAGACGGAATGACCGAATGACCTGGTTGATTAAATTCTTCGTTATTTATACTTTTGGGGTAACTAAAGTGAATAAAAAAATAGTTTTATTGCGGATCCTAAAATTTAAGCGCGTAGACATTTCTTGATCAATCAGATTCGTATATTTACTTATTTGTTTTAGAGCCTAAAAAATTTCTGTTAATTAGTCTCTGATCCTGTTTTTCTAGAATGTTCTTATTCTGTTTTTAGCTGATTGGTTGAAAAATGTAAAAACGTAACTTCAATGCTAATGCGATTTTGATCCAAAATTTCTCGAACGTTCTTATTCTGTGTTTTAGTTGATTATTTTAAGGCGAAAAGATGTGTATTTTATAAGAGTGCCAGTTCCACAATTTGTACAAACAAACGTAGACGAAAGAAAATTGCCAAAAACAGACTTTTTTTTTCCACGTGTATCGTCTGTGGCCGCCAGGGTGTTGCCTCTTCCTCTTTTGTACTAAAAAATTCTGGGTTCTTAAACTCTTTGAGTGGATCGAAATAAGATATTTTAAGTTTACGCGGGTAGATTTTGATTTCGGGTCAACTAAAGTTCAAATGTACAGACGTATGAGTAAACACAACTTGAGACCTGATCTAACCAATCAGAATCGTAGTGTAGCAGAAAGAAAGAATTTCAAATTATTGTTTAACACGGGAATTATTTTGACTGGTGAGGTTTCGATTTTATGGTCAATGATATGAAAAATATCAGAAACCCAGGCAAATAAGTGAATAAGGATATATATATAAATATATATATATATTTATGAAAAAATAAGTGTATAAGTGGATTAACCGAGATACGGACAACGGATTCAATTAATATTTCATCTTTATCTACCCAAAGACTTCATTGGAATGTTGGTAGGAAACAAATAAAAAGAGGGAGGAGCAGAAAGAAGGAGAGAGAGAGAGAGAGAGAGAAAAGGAAAAGAAAGAGAAAAAGAAAGATAGAAATAAAAATCTGAGTGTCCAAAGAGTGTAGCGACAGCAGGAAATCTTGTCCGCACATTATGTTAATCTGGGCAGGAGGTAAGCAAAAGGGAAAAGGACACAGCTGATAACAAGCATAGGACATTCACTAAAACATAAATATCAGAACGACATATCTTTAGCATTAATTTTGTTATTGTTAGCGAGAGAATGGTTGTGACGTGTTGTGTGTGTGTGTTTACGTTGTGTTGTTTCCTCGCTAAGTTTGTAAGGTCTCTCGCTAAAGCTTGTTGGGTAATAAAGGGAAGATGATGAAGTAAGATGTCGAAGGTTGAAATGTGTTTTTAGGAATAAGTTTTATTTGCAGCATGGAATATTGGGTTTGCTTTTGGTGCTGCAAGACTCGTGGTGAGTAAGATTGTGAGTAAGGAGACGAAATGGAGATATGAGATGGTTGAGAAGGTTGAGGTTCGCCGTTGTTTAGCGAAAGCCATGTTGCCGTTGGAGGAATTGAACTTTGGAATCACCGTGGTTTTGTGTGCGTCTGGTGGAGAGTGTGTTGTCTCCATTAAAGTGGCCCAGAAGTGAATTGAGATTTAGGTGCCGAGAGCTAGTGCATCGAATCGACATAGCCAATTTTGGGGGTGACATAAAGTTGTGCCTGTGCGAAGCATGTTGAATGTATCTAATTTATATTCAACTGGGATTCCTTGCAAGGAATCCATAAATTAGATAGGTTCCCTCATGTGTCCATGCTGCTATTGCTATTGAAGAACGGCCAGTATGACGTCTACACTGGACGGCGTTCTCCAGCCAAAGAGAGTGTGTTTGGCAGCTTACCCAATTTGCTGCTGCCCGGGAAAGGAGATCCGGAATGAATAGGATAGGTCATCCTGATTGGGTGAAATTAAGTGCCGAATTAAATTGCGCGCCAAACCAAAATACGAAATTTTCTTTCCACTACATATCTAAATTAAAAATTATTTAGAAATATGGAAGTGTGGTAGGGAAAATAAACATTTTAGATTTTTTAAGAATTTACCCTTATCCATTGTTGCCCAGTTGGCTGGGGTTGTAGAATACACCGACAGCTTCTCTGACGAGGGGTAAGACACCCCCAAAGAGTGTCCTGATATGACACTAAACAATCTGATGGTGAGGTTTCAGTAATGTTGGGGCTTTAGGGAATGCGGAGTACCCCTTTATTGCCATCGCCCCCAGATCCACTCTAGTTCGGAGTGATAGGACCTGACAGGGTCCTATCTATGGGTTAAATTAAACTAAATCGTGGTTTCTTGACTTGACTGTTTTTTGCATTTAAACTGATTATCTATGCTAAACAGAATTGTTTAAAATAGAACTGTTTTAACATTTAAACTGCGGACTTATGCTAAACTGAATTATCTGAAATAAAACTGTTTTGACATTAACTCTGTGTATTGCCCAATCGACTGGGGCTGTAGAATACACCGACTGCTTCTCTGCAGAGAGGTAAGACCCCCCTCCTCAATGAGTGTCCTGCATATGACACTAAACAATCTGATGGTGTGGTTCCAGTGATGCTGGGGCTTTGGGGAATGCTGAGCACCCCTCCATTACCATTGCTCCCAGGTCCACTCTGGCTCGGAATGGTAGCACCTGATAGGTCCCTGTCTATGGGTTAAATAGAACAGCATATTTATGCTAAGCTGAATTGTTTGAATTAGAACTGTTTGACTAAACTGAATAGCTTGAAATAGAAATGTTTTTGACATTGGACTGTACTTACATTTAAACTGCGTGCATATGCTAAACTGAACTGTTTGAAATGGAACTGTTTTTGACATTGAAACTCTACTTACACTAAACTGAATTGTTTAATATAGAACTGTTTTTGACATTCAACTATGTATTAACAAAATCTGTACTTATACTAAACTGAATTAGGTGAATTAGAACTGTTTGAATAAACTGAATAACTTGAAATAGAAATGTTTTGACATATAAACTCGTACTAAACTGAATTGTTTGAAATAGAACTATTTACATAAAAATGGATTTGGCGTTAAATAAACTACAAAGGTTGATGTGCCATAAAATCCAACCAACCAACCTTATCCATTGTCAATTTCGGTATTATTCTTCCGTAAAATAATATTTGCCCGGCAGGGTGAAATATGAAAAAAAAAGAGTGTTGTTTAATGGTGTGTTTGGAATGTGAAATGATGGCAGATTCTAAAAGATGGAGAGATTTTTTTTTTCTGTGGATAGATTTAATTTAAGTGGCCTGAGGAAAATCAAAAGTTATTTTGAAATCTAACATCTGGGAGTAAAAGGCATTTCAATCATCATTTAATTCAATCAATCATTTATGTTTTAAGTCCTTTGGGGTAAATTACGATGAGTTTCGCCAATGAAATATTACATTTTTTTCATATTTTACCCAGCCTGACAAATGATATGGATCCCATTTGCTGGACTGGCTGATTACGGGTGTCAAGTGACTCTGTGAACTTTTGTTGACCATTTTAAAGCCGTGTATAGGATTGAATTGGCTCCTAAAAACTTTTGGGGAAAAGTTCATGATTGGCTGAAAAAAGGACTTTTTATATTTCAACCGGAGGGACGTGCAGAGCCTAACTGAACTGCGACGTGTTTTATTCATTTTGTTATAAGCCATCACCCAGACAACATACGGTTAATATTACCTTTTTTCAACTAAAACGTACGGTCGTGGTGTTTTTATTTATTTATCCATTTTGCTAGTGCTTGTGTTTGAAAAGCATTTGTAAATCAGAAGAGATTTCTGTATATAACATTAATTGAATCTGTAGTCTGTTTCGGTTTATCCACTTTTCCACATTTTTTCACATTTCGTCAGATTTTTCCAATCTGTTACTTCTTCGTATATATATATATATATATATATATATATATATATATATATATATATATATATATCATATGATCATGACATATATATATATATATATATATAAGTTGGGGACCGTAGTCGAGGGTGACTAGAAGGCACCTTTTTTAATCGCTACTACACCGAAGTGTTGGGTAGGGTGTTACTCTTTTCCTTGGATTGCTCCACTTTATCCTTGATCCCTACCTTTTAATGATGAGTGTTAATTAAAGTGGCATCAGGTACCATTTTTTGAGTCTTTGGTATGACTCAAACTGAGATTGAACCCCAGTCTCTTGGGCCATTAATGAACACTCAACCCATTAGACCAATGGGTCAGTGCACACAGACACACACACGCGCGCGTCCACACACACACACACACACACACACACACGGGCGCGCGCATACACACACACGCACACAAATAAATTATATGAGTTGTGTTCAAAATGTATTGAGGTTAAATCATTTTTTTACCAAAACAGAAAAGAAAAATTGTAGAGAAGAGGAAAATCTCGTATTTTGTTTTGGCGCGCAATTTAATTCAACACTGAATTTCACCCAATCAGGATGACATATCCTGTTCAGCCCGGACCTTCATTTCCGGCTAGCAAAACGGGTGAGCGGCCAAACACACTCTCTTCAGCTTGAGGCGGCGACCAGAACAGATGTGCCTCTGGTCGTCCCTGCTAAGGGATGCTTTTTAGCTAGACAAGCCACCCAGTGTGGACATCTCACTGTGGCTTTAACACTAGCAGCAGCAACATGGACACTCAACGAGGGAACCATCTAATTTATGGATTCTTTACGATGAATCCCAGTGGAACATAAATTAGAAACATTCAGCATGCCTTCCACAGGCGCCACTTCTTGTCACTCCAAAAATTTACTATGTCGATCCGAGCGCCACTCCGCTCTCGACACACAAAACTACACGGTGACCTTGAATACTTCCCTCACACATCCAACGACACGCTGACATCTCAACACCTTGCTAAGCCATTTCGTCTCAAACATCCAACAAGCCTAAACACCACGAGTCTTGCAGCACCAAGAACAAACCAAATATTCAAAGCTGCAAATAAAGAACTTTCGTTGTTGTATGTGTGTTAAAGAATAGTTTCTTAATTCATTTGTGTTGTGCCTAAAAACAATAGTGTTATTCAAAACGCTAAAAAATGAATGAAATATTTATTTTCTTCCAAATAGTATCCTTTTGATATTCCACATTCCAGTGAGATTTTTATTGTTCAAAGGACCTCTGAAAAAGCCCTTTTTTTAGATATGTTGTGAAGCTGCACCATTTTTTAATGTCATCCACATCTTCCAATTTTATACTTGAGATGTATTTTCAGTTTGGGAAACAATTTATATGGAATTTGGTCTGATTAGTTTGGAAGGTGTTGTACTTGTACAAACTTGTGTTTCACCAAAAGCTGCCGTTGAAAATGTATCAAAACTGTTTTTACATTTTTTTTTCAAATTTGTATTGACTTACCTTGATGAAATCAAGACAACATCACTTTATTAAATAATTGGTCAGCTGTGTACATCTTTAATTAAATTCTTAATTAAAAACATTTCATGTGGTGTACTTTTTGATATCTCTCTCTCTCTCTCTCTCTCTCTCTCTCTCTCTCTCACACACACACACACACACACACACACACACACACACACACACACACACACACATATCAAATTATATTTAAATCAGAAAATGGCTTAATAATTAAATAATGACAAATCACAGAGATATGAACAAATGAAGATAGATAGATAGATAGATAGATAGATCTAAACAGTCTGAAATAGCTAGCTTGCTAGCTAGATAAATATATATATGAACAGACTGAGATAGATAGATAGATAGATAGTGGAGGTTTCCTCGTGGTGTAATGGTTAAAGTGATGGACTGCAGAATTGTAATAAGCGAGTTCAAATTCCAGTTGTGATATTATGTTCACTTGCGGACAAATACCCTTGGGAAAGGTATGAACTCTCTTATTCCCCCAGGTATGGGTTAAATAGTACTACTACTGTTTTTCTAGAAGGATGGCTTTGGCATTAAATAACCTACAAATGTTGATATGCCATTAAACAAAGAAACCAAACCAGATAGATAGATTCCATGTCTAATAACAATAGAAGAAAAAGATAAAAATTTTATGACTTAACTACTTAATCACATTTAACAAAAGATTGGTACTTCTTTTCAGGATGTAACAGATGTCCAAAGTAAAGTTCATTTATGACTAATTAACAATTGAGTGGTGAAAACTCTCAACCTATTGTCCAGCAATTGGCCTCATTATCAATCATTAGTTTTAATTAAGGATTGAATCAGAGGAGTCGAGAGAACAGATGCACATCTAATATTTAAAGAAGTAAAATGGGAAGCAGATTGCAAAAAAAGTTCAGTTTCAGATTCAATGGCAATGAAATAAGGAGCAAAAAGTGGAAGCAAAGGGCACAACATTTTTTCAAGTAAGAAAGCCACAATTTCTATCAATACCTGTTCTCACTTTCTCACTCACAATTTATCTATCTTTTATTTTTATCTGGAGCAATCCACTGACTCACCTTATAAATGTAATGGATGTTTTTTTTTTTTCATTTTTAATTCTATTTTTTAAATTTCAAAAATAATTACTTGAGAAAAATAGAAATTATACCCACTAAAAAATGCCCTTATAGAAATGGAAGTTGTTAGGTTGTGCTACTTTGCAATGTTTATAGAGGGGTAACAGGTTAGTTGCTAGAAACGGCGAGTCCATTGTAGACCCGCCTTCTCAACCAGGTCTCTTCATATCTAAACAGAAGAAAAAAAGGAAGAAGCTAAAAGAAAAGAGAAGAAATCCCGGGCACTGTTACGTAGTCTTGCTGCTTCTATTTACAACGTACTGCCCTCCCTTCCCCAGTATTTAAAAAAAACTCTCATTAGAGATGTAGACGACGGGTTGAAGAAATACAAAAAAAGATTTTTTTTCATGTAAATAATTATGATATTTTTTAATAATTAATCATCACTTCATTTTTTTTTTCCTGTTGATTATTTTGTCCTACGGAAACGACATTTTAAGATTTTCATTCATAAAATTCTCCAAAAACATCTTTTTAAAAAAAAAACTCGGCTTTTGCCCCAGTGACAATTATTTATTATTATTATAGCAACCGGGTTTTAGCCACCCAAACGGACTTTAGGGGCGACACGATGGGCTGCCTGTGTCCTAAATTTCGGCAAGCCCTCGATACAGAGAGCAAATCGACTGAAGAAGCACCAAAATTTTCTTGGTAAGTCGATTTTTTTCATTCATTGAATCTTTTTTTTTTCATTTTTAGTAAAACAAAACCCTATAAACCACCTTTTCTAACAAGAAACTATCATGGTTTCTTGTTATGGGTGCACAACCGGGATATAATTATGGTGTTTGTGTGTGTGATATATATATATATATATAATGTGTGTATGTATGCATGTATTATTTACTTGTCACAGGTTTGTTGTTAGTTGCACATATAAACGATTAAACATAGATTTAAAATTAATATAAGCAATAATATTTTTACCGACTTAACAAATGCATTTTTAAAGACAGCATTGTTGTAAACGCGAATTTAATAATAATTAGTTTTGGAGAAAGATATAAGCTAAAAGATGATAGATAAATTCATAAAATGAGACATAAATATTCTTCTTTTTTTGCATTATTTAAATGAATAATAATGATAATAATAATAATTGAAATACTAATGGATTTTCGATATAGTAAGCAGCATGATGAAATTTGTTTGCAAGTCTGTACATGCATGACTGGCCTTCCGTAAAAAATTATATATCCCGGTTTTTGTTGTTCCATTTTTTTAATGTTATTTAAAAAAAATTAATAATGTATTTTAAGCGGCGGTTTTAATTGTTTTAACTTATTGGCAGCATTTTAAGTTTAATTTTTGTAATCATCATATCAAAATTTTTTATTCATATGAAAATAAATAAATCAAATATATGGACATTTTTAATCAATCAATTAAGATAATAAACACGTCAACAAGATTTAAATTTCTTTGTTAATTCTTTATTTTTGATGATATTTTCTTTTTTTTTAAAAATTCATTCAAATTAAAGAATATTTTATCATACAGAATCATATTGCGATTATTATTTTTTTGATTTAAAAATCCATCCTTAGCAATTATTTTACGATGGTCACTTAGAAAATAATACCAATTTGGTGACAATCATTAATCATGATTTGTAAGTTGAAGATACATAATGTCACGTGACCATACTGTCGAAAAAGGTTCCGTCGAAAATCTAAATTCTTACCTCTTTTATTTATTAATCTCTCTAAAATTGGGTTATTTTGTGATAATTGGTTTTCTATTTGGGCTACGATAATGCTGTCAATTTTTTTGTTTTTATTTTTTTTTTATTTTATCATTTTAAAGATGAGAACAATAATCAGACGAAATAATTATTGTTTTTTCTGTCAATATTCTAAACGTAGCCAATTCTAGAAAACTAATGCTGTTAAAAATGCAAAGAAAGTGGTTGTGATATTATGAAACCTATAAATAATCGACATAAATTGTGTTTGGTCTTTTAACGAGTGCTGTCAATTGTTTTATAAAAGTACTTTATTGAGATAAAACACCGTAGTAGTAACACAGGTCAGTTCTTCTTTCTATAAGTATTAATGCTGTTAAAGTTCTAAAAAAGACGTTTTGAAGTTATGAGTGAAAGAAAATTGACGAATGAATGTTTTTTTTTTCTTCATCACCGACAGATTTTTTTTGCTTTTTTCTTTCACTTTGAACTTTTAAACCAAAAATTAATAATAGAAAATTTTTTCTGTCAAAAACAAAATTAAAGTTTTTTGTTTTATTAAAATTTATTTCACATAGGTAGGATGCATTTAAAAATATTTGATAATATCAATTTGCAGTGGTATTTA